>APFE031231797.1:88993-163450 GCA_000404065.3 Pinus taeda | reverse complement strand
ATGTAAAATGACTCATTAGACACTGACATGATAATAAAAAACCTATGAATGATGATAGACTCAGCTAAATGATGACATAGCCCGCCATTTGGACAACTTTAGAAGGAGTGAAAGCAAACCCTAGACCTAATGCCTAGTGACCAAATTTTGCTTGAAAACTCTTTGAAATGACAAAATTTGACCTTGACACTTCAAAATCACTTTGTAAGAGCATATTTGATCACTGGAGGAAGGCTGAAAAGACTGACACTAACAGAGGTGACAATGTTGTATATACAAATAGATGCAATGGGTCCACTCTTTTTCACTACTGAACTCGGGTGATAGATCACTAGAGTTTCTCAAACTAGCCTTCTATTGATTAGAAGAAGTATGATTACCAATTGAGAGAGAAGTATTTTACCCTACTTTAGAGAATTGAAACGCTACTTACTGCAGTAATGAATGACTGAAATAGATGCCTACAAAACACATAACTCATATATATATAATTGTTAATATACCTTTCTTTCAAAAGAATAATAATTTAACACATGTGAAGCTTTGACTAACCTAAGCATGAAATATGATCTAAAGAAGCACTTATATATTGTAAGCATGAATGAATATAAGGACTTTTTCTTTTTATCTTTCTATAAAAATGTGAATGCTAATCCTTCTCAGTTGCATGGAAGGTGGGATAGTTGTGGAGGGAGATGATTGAAATGGGCCAGATGGCTTGGAAGGCAAGTAGGGGTGTACTCCTAGCTTTCGTGATGTTTTTTTCACAATTTAGGCCCAAAACATTCCACTACAGGATTTCCTACTGATGTCTATAGGATATCCTAGTTCACCTACAAGATCCCCTGTTTTCCTACAGGAAAGGGCCGAATGCATAAGGATTGGTTTGAAAGGTGGTATGGGGGTTCGAGAACATGAGTAAGGAGGAGATAATGCAAGAGAGTGGTAGGCACTCACTCAAAACTCAAACCAAAACTTGACAATGGTTAGATTTGCTCAAGAAGCATGGCAAGTTTTCCTTGTAAAACAGGAATCTAAATTGAGAACTTAGTGGCTTTTAGTGATCATGGGTGGATATGGACAGGCTGAGGGTGATGATATCAGGTCTTCCTGCAATATAGAAACTTCCTACAACGCACACATCATAAGGCATTTGTCTATAAATTCATCTCAAAACAAGAAGAGTTACTAAAATAGAATATTCATTTTTCAAGTTTATGCATGGGAATGCTTGAAACCATTATGAAAGCAACATGAAAGCTAATGCAAGACTTAATATATCAAAAATTTCAAATGCAACATATCTTCTAAATCTGAAAGATGATGACCTAATTAGCAAAAAAAACCCTAAATTTCATAAGGAACTAGAATTTTGTGTTTTTTGGGTTGAATGGGAATTGTTCCTCAAGCCATGGTCCCAGGAAGGGAGGAATGAGGTAAGATCCACATATTATCAACCATTTTTGAATATTTTATTATCCCTATAGTGCTACTATTAAAGCTATTCACAAATGGAATCAAACTAATCATATCTACCAATACCTGCAATTTAACAACACCAAAATCAATTTAACAACTAATCTATGAGATAACCTAAGCATACAAGTATAGTAAGAAGAACCTCTACTACTAGGGTTGGGCCCTAACCCAAGAGCCTCAACCCTCCGAGTCAGCTCAGTGTTGGATCAAGGGAATGCTGCTCATTTTCATTAACATATCAAAAAATACATAACAGTGCTTGGTCATAATCCTTCAACTCGAAAACTACTTAGCTATCTTACACAAAAAATATGAATCCTAATGAGGCTCTAGGCCTCTTTATTTATAAAACTGAAGTTTCAAACAACTTCCTTAAATCTAGGGATGCTTGGCTCCTAATACTGAGATTAAAATGGTTCTTAACTGTCACTGGATTGGTTGCCAATGATCCTCATGACTCAGCTACTTACAACTCTAAGCTGGCGTGATTTGATTAGGGGATCTTTGAGTGAGTGAGGAGTTAAGGAGGGAGATCCTATCTCCTATAATCTCTCCTGTTTGTCTCATTCGAGTTCATTCATCCTAATTAGCCACAATTTTCTCCAAAAACCTATAATCAATGCACATTAGAACTCTACACATGACATCTTACTTTTACTCATCTCATTAAGCAAAATATAATTAAAACATGTAAAGAATTATGAGAAGAGTTGATTTTAGTAACCTGCAAGTGAATTAAGGCACATATATTTTACCCATTGATGAGCCTCAACATATTTTATGTTTGATGTATGCCATATATGCTTGTGTATCTTGCATATCTATTTGATCATCCTTGCAGGTACTCAGACGTGAAGAACAAGTAAGGAGTGAGGCCCGTAGCAAAAGATTCAAATCCATCTCTAAGGATCAAGAGATTAGCATCAGAGCCAGGTAGGCTTCTCCTTCTCTCTACATTTGTCAAACATAATCTAGGAAAGTGTATGTTAGTTTGTTTAATTTGTTGCTAGACCCACTCATTGGGTTAGAGGGATTGCCTCCATCCGCAGAGGGGATTTTCCTTCACAACAAAATGGTGACTCCACTAAGGAAGCTATAACATTTTCATCCTCCTTTCTCAACTGATCTCTTTGTCAGTTTGACCGACCATCATGTCCTCAACTAGTTTGGGACTGTATAGGTTTGCAAAATCACTGGTTGTTATCTTAGAGTGCTCAGTCTGGAAATGTTTGTGAAATTATTTTTATTTTTTTCCTTATTCCTCGCCCAACATGTTTTTTTCTCTAACAGTCATGCTGCCAACGTGATTTTTATTAAAATAATCATGTTGATCGCCTGTCTGGTGAAATTTTGACCATAACATTCACGCTAATCCATGAGATTGGAAAAAAACCTAGGGTTTCTCCATCAAACTCCAGTATATATGAGCCACTGAGGTCTTGTTTTGTCCTGCATGACTGGATTTATTGATGTTTTGATTGATTACCTCATTTTATTAGTAAATTCTTACTTCTTTTAACTTGCAAGTATTTGAATGCAATTTGATTTATTTTAGGGTATATAGGTTGTTTGATTGTCACTTGCCGCTTGTGACTGTCATTGAGTCTCTGGTTTGTTGAATGATTAGGTCTATTCATATCATAAAATCACTTGAAACATTGATTTACATTGGTTTCGATTTTTCTTTTGCAAAGTTGTTTTTCATTTGTACTAGGTCATCTTGCATTTGAAATCCATCTTTGTCATTTATCAAGCATATATTACATTGTTTGGCTTACAAATTGAAATGAGTATATTTCCTTGTCTATTCGAAAGAGAAAGTGAAAGAAATTTTCATTGAGTGCTTTTGAATCTGGTGTTACTTTGATTGATGCATTGTTTGCATTAGGAGAATTTCGAATCAGAATCTTCATGTTTTGCTTTAGTTGAATCTTAGTTGCATATGAAAATCTAAAAATAAAAAAGAACATCATATGGGTAAAGTGCATCTTAGTAAAGTAAAAGTCATTTTTTCTTTTAGTAGATTGCATGTTCATTAGTCAAAGTGAAGTTTAGATTTTCTCTTGCATCTTGCACTTTGAAAAGTTAATGGAGGCATATTATTTTTATGCCTTCGCTTGCTTGATGCATTAATTGATTGAACTTTCTTCCCTCGCTAGTGTAGAATTTATTGAAATGAAAGGTTTCCTTTTTCTCATATAGTTGCATTCTAGGATTCACGGGGCATGGTTTGAGCCCAAAATTGAAACATAATTCAAGAAAAACATTAAAATTTACTAAATTAACCTAAGGATAATTGGAACTTAATGAAAAAATTTAGAGATCTAGGCGAGAGACGTGTTCTTTCATCTATAAACCTAGCAATTGTTGTTAACTGCCTGCATTATATCCCGGGGTGAAATCTAGTTCTAGTACGGAAGTATATTAGAGGTTCTTCAATACTCTTAGCTACATTACAGGCACTTCAATATGGATAGTATATGGGAACGCTATCACAAAATGGTTATGTATTAGACAGCAACCACATGGACTTTTTCTCCCAATATTGTTGAGTATATATTGGGAGACCCAACTACATTTCTATCCTTTAGTCACAGGTCACTAAGTTAGCCACCTTGTAGACATGATACACCGAAAAAAACATTCAAGGAAATCAGTTGTCGTACTTTAAGTCCTTGGTTTCAGCTAAGGTGTATATAATTATTCATGGATACTTGGTAAACTTCTTGCCTAGTACACCCTTTTTTATTTATTTCTTGTTTTTAAGTTCTAAAATTTAACTGCCCACGATAACTCGACTTACCTATGTAATTATCCTTGGTCTCATATTTCTTGATTAACAGTAAATTGGAAGCTCAAATCAACCACCCTTTATTTTTTTTAGAATAGGTCATCGTGGCTGAACCCCCGGGTTCGCCTTACATTTCCCCTTCATCATCTGACACTGAAGGGTTATCACAAGGAGTTCATCCTAAGAGACTTCACCATCACATGAAGACCAACGTCTTGAACTTGGTATGATCCTAAGTATTCAACCCCTTGCTTCTCATCCTCCACCTTGAGACTCACCATCTCAAGAATATGATCCAGAAACTCTTGAGAGTCCATAGAGGTTTGGTTTATTCCCTCCTAGTCTGCTTTTTGATCCATTTTTTATATATACTCAATGTCCTTATAGTTCATATGATAATCCTAGTGTTCCTTTGGAGTTATCTCCATGGTCATCTCGGATTCCCCCTTGCCAACTATTTGCACCCATGTCTTTAGAAGGTGAGATTCTAGCCTCTTCTCAAGGTCCTCTAAAAGTCTTAGCCACTCATACTCCTAGTGTTGACAATGCTTCTGAAAATGAATTTCCGCATGAAGGTTATCCATATGTGGGAAGTGTTTCACCTCCACCACCTCTTGAAAGTAGCGAACCTTCTTTTCCTGCTGGATATACCTCTTTGGCTCAATTGCTTTCAGGTATTCCAAGTGCATCTTCACTTTATCATAATCCATTTGGTCAGCGAGCACCATGCCTACTTCTGGTCTATTTCTTTTAAACATGGCCTCTCAAATTCCTGTACTGACTATAGTTTCGTCAATTCCTATACAACAGACAGTTACACTTGGGGAAATTAATGTCCCTATAAGTTTGTCAAGTCATCCATTAACTGGACAATATGTTCCACCACCTATCCCATCACATGGGGGCAACAACCACATCCACCTTATGTACCTCATGTTTCAGGTGGATCTTATGTGAGTGCACCTCAAACTCACAGAATCATAGCTAGTCAAAATGTTGGTAGTGCACCTTATCCTAGTGGATCATCAACTCCATCTGGATCACGTCAAATATTGTATCAATAGCCTCTTTCGACCCAGATACCCTACCAGGAACCATACCCTCGTATGGCTCACAGCAGCCCCAAAATCCATCGTTCACTCAACATGCAGGCCCCCAAATCTAGTATGGTTCAAATCCCTAATTTGGGGCATCTAGTCAAATTCAAGTTGGAACTTATTAGTACCAACCTGGAAATCAACAAATTCCACAAGGAACTATCCTGCAACAGCAGCCTCATGTACAAAAAGGACATTATGTGCAACAAGGGCTTTATCAACATCCATTGCAACAACGAGGACAACCCTTGCAACAACAAAACCAACCCTTGTATCAACAACATCAACCCTTATGGCCATAAGGTCAGCCCCTGCAGCAACAGGGCCAACAATTTTACCACCAAGGTAAAAAAGTGCAACAGGAACCTTATAATCCATATGCTTCATAATTTTTTTTTCCACCTTATGGTTCTCAATGGCCATCGCAGGTCAATATCAACCTTACCCTGGTCGAAACCCACCCTTGTGGGGGTAGCATCCAGCTTTGTATGGTCACAATACCCCTAAATGGAGGAAATATCAAGCTCCTTATAGTCAAAATTTACCACTATGGGGGTAGAACCCATATTAATAGGGATGGAATCCACAAGTTGGGCCTTATCAAAGGCCTCCCATGCCTTTCAATCCATAATTTCCATTTCTAGAAACATTGGAACTATCGAATGTGTCAAGACTCACTAATGATCTAATTGTTCATTTTCCATATCGGCCTCCGGTTCCTACTAATATTCTTGGCAATTGTCCGAAATTGAAAGGAAAGTCTAGAGAAGACCCCTAAGCCCATGTTATGAATTACCATTGATGGTGTTAATCTAAACCCTGGGTTGAAGACTCTATTTGTCTACGTCTTTTCCAGCAAACCTTGACAAGTGTTGCCGCAAAATGGTACATCGAGTTACCCCGAGGTGCCTATCAAGACTTCAATTCTTTATCCATGGCTTCCTTACTGACTTCCAGTTACCAATTCACTATGAAACTACTACCCATCTACTTACTTCTTTGAAACAGAATACTACTACCCATATCTTTGCTCATATCCGTGAATTGAGACGTTGGTGTTGCCTTATCAAGTTTGACATACCTGATGATTTGTTAACTCAATGGTTTACCAAATCATTAGTTAACAAAATTTCCAAGGGTATAGCTATGGGAGGTTCTGTAACTGAAGATCAAGCCATTTCCCATGCCCAATATCTAGATTTGTTATATTCCCAATATGGCACGTTATATGATCTCTTGTTTGATGTTCCAAGACCGTCTACAGATCCAACATATTCTAAACCTCCAAATGTACCACCTGTCAATGGTATTATTGGATCAGTGACTGAAACTTCCAGTAAAGATTCTTTAAATCCAATCCTACATCCAATCCTCCTTCGAATCCTCCTTCGAATCCAATACTACATCCAATCCTCCTTTGAATCCCTCTCCAATTCTTCATAAAACCTCTGAGGTTAATGTCGTTTAGTCTACAGTAGTAGACAAAATATCCAAAATTAAAAATAAGGGTAAAGGAAAACCCAAATCTGATTCTCCAAAATAGGATCCTCCAAAGTCATATGTTGATGACACATCTAAACGTAAGCCCAAATATCCTTGCCTCATTTTTTAGGAAGATCACTATACCAAGGATTGTCCCCATCGTGTGGAAGTTAGTCACATGTTAAAAGGCACTCAAGAGACATCAGTTGTACTGAAAGAACCTTCCCATCACAACAGACCTAATTGGTAGAACAACCACAATATTCTACATCTTTGGTTTCTTAGGTTTATATGAGTGGAATAGTACATATTTTAGTCGCCACTCTGTCAAAAGACTATGCTACTCCTCCAAATAGATTGTGGAGAAATAAGTTACTAATACACCTTATACTTCTACTCCACAAAGTTTTGGTCCTCTTCATATTGAGAGACCTAGTAATGACCATGTTATCTGACCACCTCCCAATGGTGTCCTTCGAAAATCATCTTACAACCGAATGTACGAGCTGCCTAGCATTACGATATGGTCGAAGATCTAGCTCAAGCACCTTTGGCGATGTCTACCTTGGAAATTTTCCAGAATTGTCCATCGCAGCAGAAAGCATTACTATCTGCTAGAGGAGGAATTGACCCTACTAATTCGAGTTTGATTAATTTTGACCTGGAAAACCATGTTCCACGTCTTCCGCATCAACTTGTGTTCTTAATCCAAGTCATTATAAAAGGGAAGACAATTCATCAGACTATGGTTGATGAGGGTGCTTCTAACTACATCATTCTTGTTTCATGCTAGAAAGTTATAGGCTCTATTCCTCTCAACTAGGCTCCAAACACCTTATAAGCCTTTGATGGTAGAGTATCTCATCCTTACGGTATTATCATGAACTTTCTCATCACATTGGAAGGGAAAAATGTTGAATTAGAGGTAGAAGTTGTTGATGAAAACCTAAATTATAACCTTCTCCTTGGATGAAGTTGGACTCATGCTATGTTTTGTGTGGTTACTTCTTTGTTTTGTGTGCTCCATTTTCCTCCTGAGGGGAAAATAGTCATCATTGATCAGTTAGCCTTTCTATCTTCTAGTTATTCAAATGGAAATGTGCCATATGTGGGAAATATTGACATTCCTTATGAGAGCATTGGGGTGGGTATTTTTAAAGACTTTGATCTTATGAGAATGTTTTCCCTACCACCTCCAAAAGTTTCTTTTGTCAACATGATCTTCACTTCTTACGATCCTTGGATCGTTCCTTCCCCCGATTAGGTTTAATTTTTGGCGATGTCATGTCACTCCACACAGAAAAACAAGCCTATGAAGCTATTGTTTTTCCTTTCACGGCAGCTTCTAAAATTCATGCTACTCTTAGTATGCATCTAGACGCGTGTTCACAATCCCCTTGGCTTGTTTCTTGGGATTCTTTAGATCCCTTGAACGAGACATATCCCACTAAGGAGAGTATCACCGAGGTTATGTCTCTTGAGGAAACTCCTTGAATGATCCTCATCATCATTCCTTGTTTCTATTGAGTCTCGAAGAGATTTCATCATGTTTAGATACCTTTTTTTGCCATAGACTCACCCATCCACTTCAAACGCCCATTTTGGTGCATGAATGTTTGTCTGAGGTAAACATGGGGAACATTACTATTACCATGCCTATCGACATTTTTGTTAAACCAAGAATTTTCGAGAACATCCATGTCAAGGTTTCTTGTTCTCCAGATGAGATTAATATTTGCACTGCCCTTTTTAAGGAATTTTTTGACGTCATTCCCTGGTGGCATAGATCTAAGTATAGTTGTGCATGAAATTCCTACCTATCCAGATGTGAAGCCCATTCATTAGCGTCTTCCTCCAGTGCACCCTAGAAAGGTAGTCGCTAGCAAGGGAGAGGTTGAAAAACTTCTAAAGGATGGTTTCATTTACGCCATTCCATTGACATATTGGAATTCGAACATTGTCCCTGTGACTAAAAAGCAAGGGAATATCCGTGTTTGTGTTGATTACCATGATATCAATTGGGTGTGTCCCAAAGATAATTATCCAACTCCTTTTATCAATCAAATCATTGGTGAGTGTGCCGAGAGTGAGATTTTTTATTTTATGGGTGGTTTTCCTAGCTACAACCAGATTAACATTCTTCCCATCAATCAACATAAAATTACTTCTATATGTCCATGGGGAACCTTTGCCTACAAGAAGATCCATTTTGATCTAAAAAATGTCGGTGCTACCTTCCAATGAGAGATGTCTTATTATTTTCATGACATGAAACACATCATTCCGCTATATCTTAACAACTTACCGACTCGTTTTGCTAAGCATCATGATCATCCTGACCACTGTATGAGTGATTTGTCTTCATTGTAGAAACTACAATATTCATTTAAATCTACATAAGTGTGTCTTTTACATTGAATCTAGTCATCTCCTAGGGTTTGTGGCATCTAAGGAAGGCATCCAAATTGACCCCCTCAAAGTTGAGGCCATTGTAAATTTACCCCCCCCCCCACCTCGTCATCTTAACATCAGTTGCAAAGCTTTCAAGGGAAAGATAATTTCCTTCATTGTTTTGTACCCAATTATGCTGAACTTTCCAAGGGATTTACTCATTTGCTAAAAAAGGGGATCCCATTTTTTTGGGATGAATCCGCTCAAAAATATTTCAATGCATTAGAGAACACCCTCACTAGTGCTCCTTTATTGCATCCCCCCAACTATAAACACGATTACTTCTTGTACCTCGATGCAGCCGATAGCACTATTGTTATGGTACTGGTGCAAAATGATGATGATGGAAACAAACACGTGATCTACTACTTAAGTTGGTATCTTATCGATACCAAAAATTGATATGCTCATGTTGAGAAACTTTCTTTAGAAGTTGCTCACACTGTTCAATGCTTTCGACACTATATTCTCTTGCAGAAAACCACTGTGATTTCTGATTGCAACCCCATGACCTACATCTTGACTCATCAATTGTTGTGGAGGAATATTATAAGTGGATTTTTATGCTTCAAGAATTTGATTTGGATTTTTCTATAGCCAAATCAAAGAAATCATTGGTTTTCGCTGAATTGATTTGTGACCTTCCCTCTGCAACCACATCTACAACTTTTGATTAGCTCATTCCTAATGAGACTCTCTTTTTCATCAACACTCTTGACCCATGGTATGGGGATATTATTGTTTATCTCTAGACCAAAACTTTTTTATTAGAGTTTTCCAATTATGAACATCATCGCATTTGACATTAGTCCCAACCATATCGAATCACTGGTGATACTTTGTACCATGTTGGTGTTGATTATATCTGTCGTAGATGTTTGACACTCAAAGAGGCTAAGAGAGTCCTCAATGATTGCCACTATGGAGCTTGAGGTGGTCACATGTCGGGGTATGCTACTTCTCAGAAAATCCTTCATGCCAGTTAGTTCTAGCCTTTGATCTCTAAATATTTCATTTTAGCAGTCCAAAAATGTCACACCTACCATATTTACAACCGTAATAAGCACGCTCCACCCGTACCCCTACACCCAGTTGTTACTGTCAGCCCCTTTGCTAAATGGGGTATTTATTTCATGACATGTAACCCTCTCTCAGTCGGGGGGCATGGTTATCTCATCGTCCTTGTTTATTATTTCATTAAATGTGCCGAGGCAATGCCCACACGTGATGTTGACAGTAAAACTGTTGCTCAATTTATTTTCAACCATGTCATAGATCGATTTGTTGTCGCTCAAGCCATCGTTACTAATCATGGATATCATTTCTGAAAATACATGATGGCAGAGCTTATTGCTTGGTTGGGTTTGTGTCATGATGACTCAACTCCTTATTATCGACAAGCCAATGGCTAGGTTGAAGTAGTTAACAAAGTCTTGGTTACTATGCTTCAATGCACCATTGGGATGCATAAATCAAATTGGCATATTATGCTATTTTCATCTCTATGGGATTACATAACCATATCTAAGACTACCACTAGATTCACACCCTTTCAGTTGAGTGTGAAATTCATTCACTTAAACTAGTCGTTGAATTACTCCATGATACCTCACCTAAAGAGGAACGCTTACTTTACCTTGAAAGGCTCAATGGAACTATTGCTTTACAACATTATGAATTGAATCCAAGAAGAAACGAGTTAAAGATAAATATGATATAATTGTTTCTCCCCACATTTTTGCTGAGCGTGACTTGGTTTTACTTCACGATCAAGCCAATGACAAATTGGGAGCTAGGAAATTCGAACCCATGTGGCATGGGCCTTACATTGTTAAATGAGTTTTACAAAAAGGTGCTTATGAGTTAGTAGACTATGAAGGAAATTCTTTGGCAGAGCCTCGAAATGAGCTTTACCTAAATAAGTATTATGCATGATTATCCATTTAAATACTTATCTACATTAGTGTGTTTTCATTAGTATGCAGTGTGGTTTTGGTGTGTGAGTTTGCTTTTGCAAACATTTTCCTCTACTTACCTCGAGCTCTACTTATTTTGTAGATGTAATCCAACGATTACGTCGGTTTTGTTGATGGTTCTTATCGTAGTCCATGGAATCTATCTTCTGTTGCATGGGAAATCTATGACCCTAATGGTGAGTTAGTGAATTTACAAGGTATATATTTAGGTCTTATGACTAATAACATCGCCCAATATAGTGTAGTCATTGAGATTAATTTCATAAGCTATTGTTCTTGGCATTAGAGAGTTATTCATAAAACTTGATTCAAAGGTCATTGTACTACAGCTTAATAGACAATATTTAGTTAGAAATAGTCAAAAATTGATAATTTATTTGTGAGTTCATTTATTGGAATGGGAATTTGATTTTATTACTTATCATCATATTCTAAGACGTATGAACATGTTAAAAGATGCATTGGCTAACTATGTGTTAGATAGACATTTGTGAAACTTGTAAATCGTAAAGAATCACATATCAAACATGGTCAATAGGACAAACTATACATACATATATATATATATATCTGTGTGTGTGTGTGTGTGTGTGTGTGTGTGTGTGTGTGTGAGTGTGTGTGTGTGTGTGTGTGTGTGTGTGTGTGTGTGTGTATCTATGTATGTGTTGGAAATAATACTGAGAGGGGGAGTGAATCAGTATTATCAAGTCAAATAATCCTTTTTCAAAGACCAAATTGTATATGCTACTTCAGTTAATTAAACCCGCGTATATACGCAACTATTCAGAAGTAAAACCGCGTATACAGAGCAAACTTTTAATTTACTTAAACTTTCAGACGATGTTTGTTAATCTGAGATACAACATCAAATAACTAGTAACCAAAGATAGTAAAACAGAGCAAAAACACAATCACACACAATAACACCAGATATAAGGTGGAAACCCAATGTGGGTGAAAACCACCTGTTGCAATTCGTCTCTATATTTCTTTAAAATTAGAAACTTCTGTTTACAATGTACTAGTGCAGTCCTTTACCAGTACGCAGGCTGCAACCTGCAGAGAGGTACAACTCTCTCTCATTTTCCAGCTTCTCCTGGAAGGGAGCTACAACCCCCTTAGCTCTTGCACTAGCCAAGATACTAGTACGTAGATGCTGGCCTACACAAGGCTACAACCTTATCTTTCTTCCAGTGACCACGTTTCATCAATTTTCAGACTGGATCCATGAACATCAAACAATCATCAATAAATTCTTCATCAACCAAACTCCTTTTCGCCCACTAGATCTGAAATCAAGTAGATACTTCTCTGCCAGCTGTACCCAAAACACAGTAGCAGAAACCACACAACAAAACCCAGACCACAGCAACAATAAGCAGAAACAGCTAGATCACAACTTAAAGCATATACGCAATTTTAACAGTCTGCAACTTGCGTGCATACGCATCTGCGTATGGAACAACCTGCGTATACGCGCATTTACTTCACCTAAAATGCGTGTATACGCGCCTTTGCTTCACTGAACCTGCGTACAGATCTATAAAGAACAACACACTCTTCCAGATATTCAATCACTGATTAACCCAGATTATCAGATTTATAAATCAAACAAGCACCACATCTAGTAGATCAAAATCATACAAAGATACTGTCATTCAGGCTTAAAGATTGTGACCCATGAATAGAACTTATCCTTCCTTTTGCGCTAAGGTTCCTCCTTCCTTCAGATCCAGATCTGCATCACCACCCACTATGCCAACTCTAGCACTTTATCAGATCTTCAATAATAATTTAGATGGTAATTTGTCATAAGATCTCCTTCCTCTTTTATAGCCTTAGGCCTTCCCCAATACCATGGTCCAAAACCATCACATTTCAATACCATGAACCCAAAACTAGGGATCAACACATCTGATGACATGCCATGGTCCAAAACATAGGTTCAAGTTCCAAGATCTAACTGCCATGGACCAAAAGAATGATCCCCAACATATACGCGCTTTTGTAATGTATAACCCGCGTGTATACGCGCCTTCGTCTAGATGAACCTGCGTATGTCTTTTTCTACTTTCTGAGTGCCTGAACTGAGATCTGATACTAAAGAAGGTTGCCATCAAGGACAATACCTATTCCATAGCTCCAAACCTGTGCCATAATGACAACAATCTCCCCCTTTGGACTTGATGGCAATACCAAGATCCAAAAGATCATTCTCCCCCTTTGTCATCAAGGGCAAAGGGTTGTGCTCCCCCTGAATACATGCTAAAATCTCTGTCCTGCTGTGCTGACCATGCTACCCCTGACTATAGGCAAGATCTGCAAAAGATGTTCTTTAAGAAGAACCAAGACTTATGCAACAATACGATACTTTCCTATCACCAAAAGACTTAATGCATACATCCATCACCCAACCAAGTGGGGATAATCCATCCAACCAAGTGGAATACACCAAAAATTTACATATGATGACCAAATAAATTACATCTTCATCCCAGGCATAGTGGGGAAATAGAAATAGGCCGTTACATGACCTTGACACCATATAAGAAAGATATACATGACATAGATACGAATATTTAAAACAAGAAAAAGTCATCAACAACTGATAGCAGCAGCAATTGTTAATCATCATTCAGATCAGCAACCCAAATTTCTTTTTGTTCGCCCTCTGCCTTTCTTCCACCTGAAATCAACAACATCTATGAACTCGAACCAAAATCTTCTAAAATAATGTCAACAATGCATTATTAGAAGATTATCTGCTCCCCCTGAACCTGTGTCGGATGGTCTCTGTCAGACCCACATCAGAATATATTCAACCAGAGCCTTCTCCTTCTGATATCCATCAAGCCTCCATATACGCAACATTCTCTGTGCAAACCAGCATATGTATGCAGATACACCTTATCCAACACGTGTACACCCATTTTTCTCTGAAACTGATAAGATTTAACAGCAAGATGATACATCAACAACTCCCAGCTTCTGTCTGAGATATTCAAAAGTTTCCCTGGGCAGTGGTTTGGTGAAAATGTCAGCAACTTGTTCCTTAGAAGGAACATACTCCAATTTGACCTTTTATTCCAACACTTGTTCCCGAAGAAAGAGATACTTGATTGGTATGTGCTTGGTATTTGAATGCATTACAGGATTTTTTGAAATGCTGATTGCACTTGTATTATCACATAAGATGGGGATAGGTGGTGTACAAGTGATTTGAAAATCCTACAAGGTCTACATCATCCAAAGGAGTTGAGTGCAAGCAAGATGCAGCTGCCACATATTCGCTTCAGCTGTAGATAAGGCAATCGAACTCTGTTTCTTGCTAAACCAAGATACTAATCTGGAACCCATAAAGAATGCTCCACCACTTGTGCTCTTCCTGTCATCCACGCTTCCGACCCAATTTGCATCTGTATAAGCATGAAGTGTGAGATTTGTATCTCTAGGATACCATAAGCCATAGTTTTGAGTCCCTTGAAGATATTTGAAATTTCTCTTCACTGCTTGAAGGTGAGTTTCCTTTGGATTTGCCTGAAATCTCCCAACTATTCCCACTACATGGATGATGTCTCGTCGGGTACCTGTCAAATAAAGTAGAATTCCAATCATGGATCTATAGGTTGGCTGATGTACGGCTGCTAATTCATCATTTGCACTAAGACTTCATCCTGTAACCACGGGGGTACATACTGGTTTCGCATCTTCCATGCCATACTTCTTCAGAATATGCTTGAGGTACTTGGTTTGAGATAAGAAGATACTACCTTCACTCTGTTGGATTTGCAACCAAGAAAGTATGTCAGTTCTCCAAGCAAAGAAATTTCGAATTCTTTTTGCATCACAAAGGCAAAGCTTTGACTCATAGCTTCTTCATTGCGCCCAAAGATAATGTCATCTACATACAAAACAAGTATTAGTAATTTTTTATTTTCTATTTTGACATAAAGATTGTTATCTATTGATCCTTTTGAAAAGCCTTGTTGATGAAGATATTTGACCAACCGGTAGTACCAAGCCCTTGGAGCCTGTTTAAGACCATAGAGAGCCTTTTTCAGTTTGCATACAAGATTTGGATCATTCCCAAGGATGAAACCATCTGGTTGCTCAATGTACACTTCTTCTTATAAGTCCCCATTCAGAAAGGCTGATTTCACGTCCATTTGAAAGACTTTAAAATTTTGAAATCTTGAGAGAGCAAGGAACATTCGGATGGCCTCAAGTCTAGCAACCAGAGCAAAAGTTTCTTCAAAATCTATCCCTTCTTTTTGAGCATACCCTTTACGAACAAGTCTAGCTTTTTTTCTAATAACTTCCCCATTCTCATTCAACTTGTTCTTGAAGATCCATTTTGTCCCTATGACATTCTAATCTTTTGGTCTAGGAACCAACTCCCAAGTGTTGTTCTTTTCAATCTGTTCAAGTTCTTCATCCATTGCCTTGACCCAGCTTTCATCTTTGCATGCCTCTTTTACATTTTGTGGCTCAGTGGAGGAGAGTAATTCCAAATAGCTTGAGGCTTCTACAATTGTTCTTCTAGTTTGTACACCTGCTTCCTTCTCCCCCAAAATCTGAGATTCAGGATGGTTCTTCTGAACATACCTGGATGGAGTCTTTTCTTCTATCCTTATCTGTTCTTCTGGTGCCTCATAGGTTTCTTCTTCTTCATCATGAATCTGATTTGATGTTGATGGATAGTCCTCTTTATCTTCGAAATCTTCAGATCTTACCTGCCTAGGAGTGTTTTCATCTTCATCAACCACTACATCAATACTTTCAACAATTTTTCCAAGCCTTTTATTATAACACTTGTAAGCTTTGCTGTGGAGAGTAACCAAGGAGAATGCCTTCATCTGCTCTAGGTTCAAACTTGCCAAGATGTTCATCAATATTTTTTATATAGCATTTGCTTCCAAAAATTTTGAAATATTTTACCAAAGGAGTCTCACCATACCAGAGCTCATGAGGGGTTTGAGTACTGTTCACCTGGATGTTTGTTTTGTTGAGAATAACAACTGCAGAAAATGCGGCTTCACCCGAGAAAGTTGCGGGAGTTCCAGACTCATCAAGCATAGCACGAGCCATTTGTTGAACTGTTTTGTTCATCCTTTCCACCACTCCATTTTGCTGAGGAGTCCTGGTTGTAGATAATTCCCTTCTTATTCCATGTTCTTCACAGAAATCGAAAAATTCATTTGAGGTAATCTCCCCACCTCTGTCGGATTTGAGGCATTTAATTTTGTGATCTGATTCGTTTTCAGCCAGGGCTTTTAAGGATTTGAATTTTTCGAATGCTTCATCTTTGTGCTTCATATGTCCTATCCAGACCATCCTTGAATAGTCGTCAATGAATAATATAAAGTATTCTTCTCCCCGAGGTGACCTTGTCCTAAATGGACCACATAGATCTGTATGAACTAGCTCAAGAGGCCTGCTGGTTGATCCTTCCTTCTTAGGGAAGTTAGTTCTGGTTTGCTTCCCAAACTGACATGATTTGCATATGGTGTTGTCTGGAATTTTGATGTCTGGAAGACCACGAACTGCCTGGTATTTGCATGCTTTCCTTATTTGTGAGAAGCTTAGGTGCCCCAATCTCCAGTGCCATAGCCAGTGTTCATCATTCTTGCTTAGATAGCATTGATGGTGTCCTTCTTTGAATATGTATAAATTATTTGGAGTTCTTATGCCTTTGATCACTGTTTCTCCTGTATCAAGATCACAAACACTACATCCATTTGATCGAAATATTACATCAGTTCCTTGATCGTACATCTGACTGACACTCAATAGATTATGCTTTAAGCCATCAACATACATAACATTTCCAGCTTTGACCTTTTCTTTCAATAGAACAAAACCTTTACCTTTTATGAGCGTAGGGGTGTCATTTCCAAATGAGACCTTCTTCTCCTTTTCTAAGGCACTATATGACTGAAGTTTTCCTTATCACCCGTCATATGTTTTGAACATCCACTGTCGATGTACCGTTGATTTTCATGCCCTTTCGCATATAAGGCTATACCACATCTTTCTGGTTGCAGTTCTTTCATTTTCCATGTTTTGGCACTTGAGGCTTGTTCCTTCTGAGTTGTTTGCCGAAACCTGCTCCTGCATTCAGACTCTTCATGAACGAAGTTGTTACAAATAGAACATTCAATTTCATTTTCAAGGGCAGAAAAGTTATTGTAGGTCCTTTTTGTGATTCCAGTCATGCTTCTTCGTTTTTGAGCTTCTCTAGTCATGATTGTCTTATAGGCAACACATTGAGCTGCTTTGTGACCAAAGTTATGACAAGAGAAACATTGGCCATTGAAGAAACTCCTGTGATTATCATATCTACTAGTCAGATGATTTTAGTCTCTATTGACATCCATTCTTGAGGCAAATTGAGAAGGTTTTACCTGTGGCTGGTTGTAGCTTCTGTTCATCCTTAAAGTAGATTGCCCTTGATTTACCTGGTAGTCTTTGTTCATTCTTGAGGTAAATTGTCCCTGATTTACCTGGTGGGCAGCATTGTGCCTTTGCAGTTGATTGTCAACCTTTTCACTTCTCCTTGCTGCATCAAGATAACTTTTGGAGGTGGATGGCTTCTGCATTTGAGATGATTCTTCATTATATCCCAGACCTGTCTTGATTAGTGGTGAGTGCTGCACTTTGATAATCTCATCTAAAGTTTCAGATCCTTTAGTAAATCTATGATTAAGAGCTTTTGTTTTCTCAATCTCTTTTGCAAGTCCCACAATTTCACATTCTAACTTTTCATGATGTTTTTCCTTTTCAGCAAGTTGGAATTGCAGAGTATCTATGATCATATTCTTTTCTTCTAAGCAAATTTTGACATTAGAAATCTCTTCATAAAGACCTTCTTCATCTATAGCATCCAAGAAATCATCATCTTCAAAAGCCATTAAAAGTCTATACTTATTACCTTGTTCATTTTCATCACTATTTGAAAGTCCATCACTGTCTTCATGAGTGTAATAGCTTTTCTTATTTACATTCTGTTTCTTGTTCCATCTAACAGGTTCCTTACCTTTGTCAAGCTTATCCTTATGAGAACATTTTGCAGCATAGTGACCGACTCTTCCACAAGCAAAGCATTTGAAGGGTAACTTACCTCTGAATCTTCCAGCACCCCGTTGAAGGTTCTTGACAAAATTTGATTCTTCCTCTTCTTCTGACATATGCCCTGACTCATAGTAATCTCCTTTTCCTGAAGCCTTGAACACGGCTTCTCTTCTGTCTGATGGTCCTCTTTTCCTCATTTCGTAAGAACTTAGAATTCCGTGTAGCTGCGACATGGTAATTTTCTGTAGATTCTCCTTTTCTTCTATAGCAGAAACTTTTGATTCAAACTTAGGAGACAAAGATCTTAGAACCTTTTCAACCAAAACAGCCTCTTTTATTTCTTCACCCAAGTTTTTCATACAATTAACAATCTCATCTATACGTAGGAAATAGTTATCCACACTTTCATCATTGTACATTCTGAGATTCTCATACTGAATTCTGAGGGTTTGAAGTTTTGCCCGTTTTAGCTGCTCATCTCCTTCATAGCTCAGAACGATCTTGTCCCATATTTCCTTAGCCGATTTATACTGCATAACCTTGACGATTCCAATTGAGATAGACATCCTAATAGAGTATTGACTTCTTTTGCATTGGTTTCATATTTCTTCTTCTCAGCCAGATCTGTTGGAGTTGTTGATGGAAATGTGTAGCTTGTATCTATGATATCCTAGAATTTTGTACCAAGAGATTGAAGATAGGTTGTGACTCTTACCTTCCAATAGACGAAGTTGGTCCCATAAAAAATTGGTGGCCTAATCGATGCTTCTCTCTCGTAGTTGCTCATGATGATAGATCTTCCTTCAAGCGATCAAGCTTCTTCTAAAGGACCTGATCTGATACCAATTGTTGGAAATAATACTGAGAGGGGGGGTGAATCAATATTATCAAACTCTTATCAATTTATAGAAATATTTTTAGATTTGACAATTGAAACTTGCATATACCTTCCAAACTTATAATTTAATTTATTCTTCAGATGTTTGTCATTAATCTGTATGTGAGAACCATAGAATAATGAGCAGGAACACAAAATAGAAAGTCACACCAAGGAACACAAGATGTAAGGTGGAAACCCAATGTGGGTGAAAACCACCTGCTGCAATATGTCTCTATCTTCTTTCAATTAGAAACTTCTTCTTACAATGATTTTGTGCTGGTGTAGTCTTTTACCAATACGCAAGTTGCAACCTGCAGAGAGCTACAACCCTCTTTCGTTTTCCAGCTTCTTCTGGAAGGGAGCTACAACCCCCTTAGCTCTTGTACTAGCTGAAATACTAGCATGAAGGTGCTGACCTACAGAAGGCTACTACCTTCTCTTTCCTTCCAGGGACCACGTTTCATCAATTTTCAAACTGGATCCAAAACATCATGTACATGTGCATCACCCAATCTCCTTTAAACAAATAACTTCTCAAAATGCAGTAACCAGAAAATAAAACCAGTAACCAGACACTAATTTAAACCCAAATCTCTGTAGAAACAAATAAAAGACAGCTAAAATATATTTCAAGAAAGGTCCGCAACTTCACCGAAGGAAACCTGTGGATATCCACACTTCTGCCGTGATAAATCTGCGCAACTCCGCACCTGCACTGTCTACTGTTCAGCACACCTCCACACCTGCTTCGCCAATTCAACTGCACACCTCCGCACCTGCTTCTTCTCTAGTTCTGCGCACCTCTGCACTGTGCCGTTGCCACTCCTGCACACCCCCGGATTTAGACAGTTTATCAGTTCTCAAACATACCCCAGACTGTCAAAATCACAGATTCGTTCATGCATCAAAGGGGTCCCAACTATTCAGTAGATCTGACTTATAATGCTCTGGTTTCTCCATGATTCAGATTCAACTATGTCTCACCAACCGATTATCAGAAATTCAGATCTTGCTCTTCTTAAGATTTTCAACACTTGTGATTAGCCAAATGATCTCCTTTCCTTTTTATAGGCTAGGCCTCACTCAAAACCATGGACCAAAAGCATTGAGAAACAATACCATGGACCCAATACTTGGGTTCAATTCTTTTGGATGCAATACCATGGACCAAAACCATAGGATCAAAAACTGTCAGAGTAATACCATGAACCAACCATAAGATTTCCCATGTGCGTGCACTTTTCTCTGCATGAAAGTGTGTGAACTTTTCTCTGCATGAAATTCCGTGAACTTTAGGTTCGCACCTTTTGTACGGGAGACCTGCGAACATATCCACACATTTTCAACAGTTCTCCTGTGCAACCTGCCGATGACCGCAACTTTTGATCTGAGCACCTTCGGAACCAGAAAATAACTTTGTTGCACTATAATTTATCATCTAAGATGAGTGGGTTGCCATCAAGTACAACATATGTATCATAATGCCAACATATACCATATAAGTCAATCAACTCACCATTAAGGGCAAAGAGTGCCCAAGCTGCAGAGGAAAAATTATGTGTGCTACGACAAGCACCCTCAACAAAACTGACATAATGACTTGATGACATCTGCAAATTGAGTGGAACACAAGGTAAGCAAAAAAACACATGGCTACAAATCAAACAAAAACACCAAAAATAAAAAAGCGCACACTAATGAATTCACACACTAATGTAAAAAAACCACATGAATTTCACACGTAATAAGTGCAGATAGAGTCCATTTTCGGACTTGGGTAATCGATAAACAGAGAATAAAAATAAAGTTTCACTGTTGACATAACATGTAACCATCGACTCAGCCAAATAATAGAGTAAAACTCATAAAAGGCTATGCCCCCCAGGCGAGTGAGGGTTTTGAGTCATAAAATGAAAACCCCATTGTGATAATGGGCAAATGTTAAAGACGCGGTGAAAAAATATCTTGAGAGGAGGCATGAAAAAATTAATCTCATGATGAGGAAAATGTGTTCCCAGTTGAAATATTTTGACAATTTCAGGTTGGATTGAAATGTCAATGGACAAGGTTGCAGTAATGTTTCCCATATTACACTTAGACAGGACTTCATGCACCAAAACAGGTGTTTGAAGTGGATGCATGGGGCAATGAGAAACAAACGCTTTAAGACATGAAGGCATCTCACTGAGGCTAGGAAGAAATGAATAATGATGATGGAGACCGTTCCAAGGAGTTTCGTCCAAATACATAACCTCAATAATACTTTCGACGGTGGGGAATGTCTCGTTCAAAGGATCCGAAGAATCCCAAGAACTAAGCCAAGGAGATGGAACATAAGTATCTAGGTTCATATTGAAGACAATATGACTTTTTGAAGCGGCCACTAAAGCCAAGACAATTTCTTGATAATTACACTTCAATGGGCTTAAATGCATAGAATCGCCAAATGAATCAATTTGATCTGCAGTAGGAAAAATCCAAGGATCTATAGAAACCAAGATCATATTGATCGAAGTAACATTTGGATGTGAGAGAGTAAAAGTACCCATTAAAGCAGAGTCTTTGAAAATACGTATCCCCACACTCTTATAAGGAACTTAGGTATTTCCCACATAACGAACATTGTTGTTCAATGAATCGGAAGACTAAAAGGATAGTTAGTCAAGAGTGACAATTTTTCCTTCGTGAGGAAAATGATGCACCGAGAACAAAGAAGAAACAACACAAAACATAGCGTGGGTCCAACTGTGCCCGAGAAGAAGGTTGTAGTTGAGATTTGCATCTACAACTTCCACTTCTAGCTCAATGGTCTTTCCTTCCAACGTAATTGGAAAGTTAGTGAGAATACCATATGTATGGGAGCCTCTACCATCAAAGGCCTCCAAAGTATTTGGGGACTAGTTAAGAGAAGGAGAGCCAATGGTCTTCCAACATGAAATAGACATGATTCAGGTGGAAGCACCTTCATCAATAAAAATTTGATGACTAGTCTTTTTTTTAATGAGAACCTGTATCAGAAAAGAAATCTGATGAGGAAGACGAGGAACATGGTTTTCAAGATCAAAGTTAATTAAACTCGAATTCGCAGAATCAATAGCGCCAATAATAGACAATAACAATTTCCACTGCGTTGGACAGGTTTGAAGAACCTCTAAAGCAAACATCACCGAAGGTGCTTTAGCTAAATCCTCAACAATATTAGAATGTTTTGCAGCTCTAGCATTCTGATTATAAGATTATTTCTGAAGTACACCTTTGGGAGGTGGTCGAATTACTAACTCACTGTTAGGGTGCTCAATATGGAGCATACCAGAATTGGATGGAGTGGAAGTAGAAGGTATATTAGTGACTTCTTTCTCCATCATCTGCTTGTGTGTGGTTAGTCCTTTTTATGAGTAGCAATCGAAATAGGTGATGAACCTTGCATCATGAAATCTTTGGAACTAGAGGAGGCAGAGGATTGTGGCTGGTCTACCAACTATGTCTACTGAGATGGAAAAGGTTCTTTCAAAACAGTTGGAGTCCCTTTCAATAAGTGGTTAACTTTAGAACATTGGGGACAATCCTTGGTGTAATGATCTTCCTCAAAGATGAGGCAAGGATATTCTAGCTTTCTCTTAGAAGCATCATCAACAGATGATTTAGGTGGATCCTGTTCGTGGTATAGGCTTTACCTTTACCCTTTTTCTTACCTTTGGAGGCCTTATCTACTGCGGTAGACTGAAAAACATGTACCTCAGAGGTTTTACCAGGATTTGGTGAATTTTTTAAGGTATTATTGGAACCAGTGTTTGAAACATATTTCTGCTTTGAGGAAGCCTTTGTGGAATTTTGAGACACGGATCCATTCACACCATCACCATCAACAGGTGGGACATCAGGAGACTTTGAGGCTATCATCTTAGAAGATGATCTTGGAGTAGCAGGTAAAATCTCATATAATGTTCCAGATTGTGAATAGACTAAGTCTAGATACTAAGCA
The DNA here is from genome assembly GCA_000404065.3 of Pinus taeda. Taxonomy (NCBI): domain Eukaryota; kingdom Viridiplantae; phylum Streptophyta; class Pinopsida; order Pinales; family Pinaceae; genus Pinus; species Pinus taeda. The sequence goes on along the minus strand of APFE031231797.1, from coordinate 140,241 downwards.
CAGGCAATAACTTGTTCTTCACTAAGACATCCACCCATAGCTATATCCTTAGCAATCTTGTTAGCGAATGGTTTTGTGAACCATCAGGCAACAAATCATCAGCAATCTCAAATTTTATGAGGTGACACCGACGTATCCATTCATGGATATGATCGGAAATATGAGTTGTGGTATCTTTCTTAAGGGATGTGAGAAAATTAGTGCCAATTTCATGCCGAACCAGCAATTGGAAATGAGTGAGGAAGGTCATAGCTAGAGAGTTAAATTCAACATAGGTAGCTCAAGGAAACTTGATATACCATTTTTTGGAAACACCTAATAAGGTTCTCTGAAAGAGGCGAAGACAAAGAGAATTGTCAACATATGAATTTGAAGAGAATCATAAGTGATATGTCATCACATGGGTTTGCAGGTTCTCTTTAGATTTTCCTTCAAATTTAGGGAAATCAATTGGAATTTTAGTTGGAACTGGAGGCCAGTAAGGTGAATGAAGAATAGGATCATTTGTGAGCCTCAAGACATCAGGCAGTTCCAACGTAGCCAAGAAAGGAAATTTTGTATTGAATGGCATGTAGGGCCTTTGAGGAGACTCAAACTATGGGTTCCAACCTTGATGGTAAGGATTTTTCCCCCATAGTGGAGGATTTTGTCCATAACAAATTTGATTTTGCCCCCATTGAGGGTTACCTTGACCTTAAGGTGGATGTTGTCCAAGGTAGGTTTGATATTGACCTACCATAGGCCGTTGATAAGCATTATACACGACATATGGATTGTAAGGTTGTTGAACCTGTTGATCCCGAACCTGAAGAGATTGGGCCTGTTGCTATAGGGGTTGACCTTGTGCTTGCAAGGGCTGACCTTATTGATACACATTTGAATATTGCTACTGCAAAGGTTGACCTTGTTACTACAAAGGTCGGCTTTGTTGCTGTAAAGGTTGGCCTTGTTGCTGCAAAGGTTGGCCTTGCCAGTATAAAGGTTTAGTAGAATGTTGAACAAACTAAGGTTGCTGCTCCAAAGGTTGTTGAGACTGCATCAAAGGCTTCCCCTACTGCTATAACAATTTCCCTTGCTCCTGTAATGTTTTCCTTTGCTGCTGCAATGGTTACCCTTGTTACTGTAAAGGTTGTGATTGCTGCAGGGGAAATTGGACAGTTCCTTGGGATATACCCTGCAGGTATTGGTAACTTCCAAATTGAATATGACTATATCCACCAGGAATAATAGATTGACTAGGTTGGACATATGTTCCTTCTTACGGAATCTACCATTGGACAGATTGACCAAGGCTTGTGAACCATATGGGACATAAGCCTGTTGGAGTTGAATTTGATCCATATAAGGCTATTGATATTGGATGCGACCCGATTCGAATGGATCAACTGGATTAGGAATAATTCCATAATAAGGTTGATTAACTCCAACCATGTGATTTTTTAATCGAATCACAGTGGTCTCACTAGATACAAGAGGAATATTCAGATTTCCCCCCCAGGTGATGGCACATTCTATCCACTTGACGAAGGGGTAGAAGAACTAACTAAAACCTGACCTGAAATAGTCAGTTGTACTAGAAGAGTTGGTTGAAATGACGATACAAGATGCAATGGAATCGTAGGTTCAATAGGAACTGGTGTGACAATAGTTTGTACAGAAGTTCAAGAGGTCGCACTTGGAATGAATGGACCGGATGTAGGCATAGAATTTGAAGACCAAATGAGATTTTGATACAAGAACAATGCACAAGGAGTACCTGAAACTAATTGAGCTAAGGTTGTATAATCATGTGGAAACATGGGTCCACTAGTTTTAGGAAGGGTGAGAGATGGGGATCTTATTGTAAAAGTAAAGCCTTCTAGAGGAAATTCATACCCTTGTTCATCATCGACATGTGGAGTATGAGTCACAAAAACTTCTGAATGACTCAGAGAAGAGGTTGGGATTTCATCCTCTGACTCCATAGATGGAAGCAATTGGTGATGAGGAATATGAGATGTGCAAGGAGATAACTCCAAAGGAATACCAAGTTGATCGTAAGGATTGTAAGGATGCTCAGTAGATATCGCAATAGAATCGAATAACGGATTTAGTAGATGAATAACAGGCCTCTATGAACTTTTAGGGGTTTATGGACTCTCAGGGGTTTGTATAGGATTGTCTGGAGTATGAGGATCAAATTCTTGTGGTTATCAAGAATCTGATGGAGGTGGATGAGAAGATAGGGGTTGGATACTTGGAACAATCCCAAGTTCAAAACCTTGATCTTCAAATGACTGAGGAAGCTCTGGATGAACTCCTTGGGAGGACCCCTTAGTATCAGACAATAAAGGGGAACTGTGAGATTAAATTAATGGTTTAGCCATGATGACTTCCTCTCAAGAGCAAAAAAGGAAAGGAGATTCATTGAGGGCTTATTAACAATATTGAAATTAACATGGAATTAATCAATATTGGTCCAAGAAGCAACTACTTGGGCTCGACATGTTCATCATGGGCACTTATTTTTAGAAGCAAAACTTTGCCTTTTCATCTTTTAAGAGTAAAGGATGAAAATGTGACTCTAGTCGCTTTAAATAGTTTAGTGAGCCTAAAAGGACAAGTGCTCATTGATCTCTTCAAATTTAAGGCATCAGAAAAGATCGAAATGACCACCCACATAACTCTAGGCAAAAAGTAGTACCAAGTAACTATGAAATGCAATATACACCTCAACAAATAAATTTACGAAGGACTTGATGTACGTTCAGACAATCTTCCCGAATGATGTGTTCAATGTATCACGTTTACAAGGGGCAGACTCAACTTCCTATGGATAAAGTTTTGCAACCTATGAGGGTCTCCCTTTATATACTTGATGGTATGGGGAGCACAAGTCTATGCTAGCACTGTCTAATGCAAGAGCGAATGACAGTCACTAAGTTTTATAGATGCTAGAACACATCTCTAGCCTAGACCACTAAGTATGAACGTTAATGTTTCAAATGATCCTTATATTAATTGATAGATTTTAAAGTTAATATTGAAATTATGTTTCGATTTCAAGGCCTTAACAATGTCACATGTTCCTAAAATGCAGCTAAACGATGAAATTGAAATCCTTTTTATTCGATGAAAACTACCTATTTAGGGAAGAGAAACACCCAAATCATGCATCAAACAAGCAACAATGCATCAATGACAATTTTCAAATAGTAAATGCAAAACATGAAACCTAATCTTTCATATCATAAGCAAATGCAATGGCAACACAAAACCTTAAAGTGAACTACCTTAAGATATAATGATGATTTTTTTTTTTACTTTAATACAATCAATGTAATCTAGTGCAAAAAAAAAAAAAGAATGCAAGCAACTTCAATAATCATGAAAATCTCTTTCACATTAACAATTTTGAATGCAACAAATGCTTTGAAAACTACTTAAAAGATAAACACTTTCGCTTTCATTTTTTGAAACAAAAAATTCAAAGCAAATATTTCCTTTCAGTTCAATCGACACAAGAAATTTTGTAATATATTGATTACCAAATGAAAATAAACTGACTTTGAAAGAATCTACTCAATTTGACACTAATGAAAACAACTTAATACCCAAGAACCAAAATTAATTCTCAAAAGACGTCCAAACACAAAAAGACTCTTTGAACCAGGGTAATTGATCACTGAAGAGAAGACCAATGAGTGATTGAAGGTTAACCTAGAAGATCTAAAACCCTAGAAGGTAGACCAAGGTCAAAACACAGTTGAACCCAATCAAGAAGCAATTGTAATCAAACAAACGTGTCAAGCAAGACCAGGACACTAAAATTACACTGGTAAGCCACTGACAAAAGGAAAAAAACTGAAAACAAGAAGACAAACCCTAATTTTATTTAACTTTTCTTATCATCGCACCTGTTAAAAGAAAAGCAGCAATCATATCTACTGTAATAAACATATTCGTGATGTCATTGCGACTGTGAGGGCTAAAATCACGATGGTCGAGAAAGATAAAGAAAAAACAAAAAATCTTCAAGAGAAGCACAAATGAAGAACCTTCAAGCAATTACCAGGAAATGAAAATAGTTACAGACAAACAAACAAGTCTGGGTTTTGACGGTTGGTCAAACTCATCACAAAAATGAGGTGACGGATTGGATGGAAAGGATCATAGGCTCCCTAGTGGAGTCACCATTTTATTGTCTAGGTAAATCCTCTCTATGGACAAAGACAATCCCTCTAGCCCAATGAGTGGGTCTAGCAACCAAAGTGACAATCTACTAGACACTTTCCTAAGTTGCAATTGAAAATAGAGATGAAGAATATTTCCTACCTTGTTCTGATGCTATCTCAATCTCCTTTGTTGAAGACCTTGAATCACTTGTTCCACGAGCATGTTCTTACTTCTCTTAGCATTTATGCACCTGTACAAGAGATGAAGACACAACAAGGCATTCAAATATAAATAACATATTCAAAAGAAACCTACTTAACTGATCAAGGAATATTAAGCTAAATGATAAATGAGCATACACATTAAGGGAAAGGAACCAACAGTTGTATATTAATAGAAAATAAGGGGAATCATACAACCAAGCCTTGATGTTGATAGGCTCTCCTTGAATGAATATCCAAGTCCAAGCTAAGCTCTCCAAGCACTCCTCTTCCAAGCCAAATGAATAACATATAGGCACAATCTTAGCATAAGGGTGCAAATAGGCATAGACCAACCATTTGGCATGGAAGAGGATGAATATATAGGTTGGGAAATGGATTTAGGACCTCTCCAAAGATAGGATTAGGCCCTCATGTCAAGGAGGTAGCTCATAGGGATAACACCAAGAGGCTAAGTTGGGAGAATTCGACCTCATCTATGCCAAGCAACCTCCAACTCGCCACTCTGGAAGCTGCTAGATCACGAAGCTTCTCATCCTCTTAAGGAAATTTTCCTTTTTGGGATCATCGCGAGTATACAAGGGAATAAATAAATGCCATTGCGGGCCAAGTTTAGTCCAACAGGCAATCATCATTGTTTTGAGTCTCATAAGCACCATGATATCCAAATTAGGGTTTTAGAGCTATTTCTTCCAGGGAAACCTCAAGGAAATTTCTAATCAATGACTTAGGAAGGATCTAAGCTGCATATATGAATGAGTACACTGCATAATGGTCATGTTTTGGGCACTTTAGGGTATGTCTCATGGAAGTGCAAGAGGTGTGCCAAAATACTATGTAACAGTGTGGAATGGAGGGGCAAAAAATAAATTCAATTGAAAATCTATTAAGATTGAAATCCTCAGGTGGTATAAATTTGGAAGCAACATTTGCTAGGAGGTTAGCACTAGTATTATGTATTCTTGGGATAGGAGCTACATTGAATGTAGTGAAATGGGAAGTTAGGTCTTGGATCAAGGATTGATAATGCTAAAGGTGACTAGAAACACAATGGATGATGTTTATAACTTGTTTTATTACAATCGCTGAGTCACCAAAAACATTAAGATATTTGAAATCAAGAATAATGGCCTTTTGTAAGCCTTGTACCAATGCTTCATACTCAACAATGTTTTTGGTACAATCAAATTCCAATCTACATGCAAGCATAGTTTTTTCACCCTCAAGATTTACTAGGATGCAACCAGCTCCTGCACTGTCATTAGATTTGGATCCATCAAAATAAAAAGTCCAAAATAAACTATCATGCTTATTTACAAGGTTTTCTACAATATTACTACACTTAGATGAATTTATTTGGTAAAAATTTGCAATTTGAGATGAAATAGAATCAACTAAAAAGGGATATTTTTGTGCTTGAAAATTTCCAAAGAAAAATTCAAAAGACTAACTTCCAAGAATGTTGTTTATAAATACTACTGGTTCATTTTCCTCATCAAAATCAGTCACTAAATATTTCATATGTTTCTCCCTATCAACACGAATTTGATTGGGTTTTCCATTGTAGGGAAGCCACATGTGTGACCAATCAATTGCAAAGTAACCATGTATTTTTTTAGACAAGTCTCTTCTTAGAATAAGACCATAGAATTCAGGAATGTCTACAACTAATATCTATTATTTGAAAAAACTTTGAATTGGAAGATAACCTGATTAAAACAAAATTCATTTCTCCCAAAACTTGGTCTTTTGTGAGATCTAATTGAACAATCTGAACAATATATTTTTGTGGTGAAATGTTTAATTTGAGACATGCCGCATAAGGCATGACATTTGATGATGCACCAAAATCTACTAGATAGTTGAAAACATTCTTGTTAAAAATCTCAAATGTCAATAAAAAGGGAGGAGTGTGGGAATTTGATCTATCTCCAATTAGAATAGCATTTGATGAGTAAATTTTATCTGAAGAGACATTAAGAGGTTTTCCTTTCCCTTTTGAGGCTTTTGCAATGATAGTAGTAGGAAAAGGAGATGCAGGAACTGCGTTCAATTCTTTAAGTAAAAGCTTCTAATGTTGTTTTAATTTACTAACCTCATAAAGGGAAATGTTGTATTTGACCTTTTTCATGTCTTTCACAATATTATACTCCATAGTATCAGAGATTATCAAAGTCTTAAATGAAGAAGGAGATTTGGAAGTAGTTGGAAGAGAATTTGAAGAGGGAGGAGAAGACTTCATAACTATACCTTTATCTTTAGTAGGAGGAGTAGGGGACTTCCATTTTTTATTTGTTGGAGAGGTATCAACAAGTCCCTTACTTCTAATACTTATTAGTAAGGTTTATTATTATTCTTCATTTTATGAGGTAGTTAGAATGAAATCCCATAAGCCATGAGCTTCCACTCATTCTTCTTCTTGGGATTCTTCAGCAGATAAGGTTGATTCTTCCTCTTCATCATATTGGTTAGATTATGAATATTATATAATGGCAGGTGATTGTGATTGTGATGGTTGATTCCTTTTGAAAGGCCAAAAGGACTTTTTTTAAGATACACCAACTTACTTCTTAATATCTACCATTTCATTACACAGTGTCTTTAGAACCTTTTGTAATCCTTCCAAGTCGAAAGAATATTTGGGAGCTTTCTTCTTGGATTCATCTTTAAAAGAGACCTTCTTGGTATGTTTTTTTCCTCAAGGGAAGTTTTCTTCTCAAGAGAAAGGAATTTTTTTCCATAGATAGAGCTTCCTTCATGTTATCAAGCAATACTATTTTATTGGCTCTATATACAAACATAGCAATATTTGAAGGAAGAGCAGAAATATACCATTCAATTTGTACATCAGTTCCTATTCTGGAGGTGTCTAGGATTTTATTAGTAATTTGTTGAAACTAGAATTGAAATATTTAATTTTTTCATTTGGGTTGGCTCTAAGATTTGACAAGTCATTAATCAAAGTGGAAGTTGTTTGGTAATCACAAAATTTTAACAAAAATTTATCTTCGAACATATCCCAATTTTTTATTGACCCAGCAGGAAGGGAGAAATACTAGGATCTTGTAGATCCTTCAAATGTGTAAGGGAAAAGTATGACAACACAATATTCTTCTATGACTCCATTTAGATTGATGGCTAATGTGAAATTGTGAAGATGTTCTTTAGCAAGAAGGCCATCATCAAGGCTAAACTTTGGAAGCCACCTTTCTGGATGTTTGGGAAGAAAGTGTAATGGTGGAGTCATCTGTACTACCTTAGGGTTATTCCATTGTCTTTGGGCCATTATGGGAATACTAGGAGCAAAGGAAGTAGCATAAGATGTGGGGCAGGATGGAGATTGAGTAGTTGAAGAAGTTGCTCCTGTAGTGCTACTAATTATAATAGCACCAGTTAATTGTGGCTGAGGAATGTGGATGGATGAGTTGTGAGGATGATACAAGGAAGGTAAAGGGGTAGAGGAAGAAGCAGGACAAACAGAAGGAATATGAGGTGAGATGATGATGTAACCTTGCTAGCAGAAGAGTAAGTCTCTGGGGTACTTTTATTTTTCCGATGAGTGGGTAATGGAAATTCAAAAGGTTTAAATCCAAGTTTTTTACTCTACGATCTAGTTAATACACCAGAAGAATGTAAGGATGAAGTAACACTTCCTTTTGATATATCGGTTTGAACAAATTTTTCTCCAAAAATGGAAATTTCTTCCAATTTTTGAATCGAAGTCTGAACTTCAGGGGGCTCTATAGATGTGTAGGGTTCCATAACTGTTTTGTTTTGACACCTTTTTTCAACCATTTTCCTCTTTTTCATCATCACTATCAACTCAATAAAGGTAGTAAATCATATATTTTCATAAGGTAACAACTCTTACATGTCTTATTTTTCATATGAATTAATGTTCCTTATTGTTATTTTAAAGAGTGCATTAGCTACAAAATTAACATGATTCTACAACCATTTTATAAATATGCAACTACCTCCATGGTTCGCGGGGTTTTGGCACACTAATGAAGAAACTAAGCACATGGGTAGTTGAGGATTGATCCCCTCATGGATCTCCTCCTATTCACTCGATCCAATTCACCAAAGGAATCACACAGTGGCGTAGTCAAAGATACAGGTCAACACGTAGCAGCAAGAGTACAAGCACAACACGTTTTCTCGATTTTCTTTCCAAATAACAAATCGACGAAATAACGCTTTGTCTGTCTAGTTTCATATTTGAATTAGGATTGAACAACAGACCTATAGGCGTAAGTCTCAACTGATTGAGTATGCATTTTATATAAATATATATCCTTTGTAAACGATGTCGGAGAGGAAGTATTAGTTAATTGTTGAAGAAATTGTGAACCACACCTTTGTTCTTATAATAATTTCAAGTTACCATTCCGATTCAATGCGTATGTGATTGTGAATCGTACCTACTAGATGCGGAGGGCCCCTGTAGATAGTAAAGGTTTTTATTTTATTTTCATTTATTTTCTTTATGATTATTTTCATTCAATTTCTTTCTGTTATCATTGCATTCTAGTTTAATTACTTCGATGTTTTCATTATTTCTTATAACTCAGATTATTTCGTTTTACCATTTCATATTTCATATTTAGTTATGCTTATAGTTGTTTAATAGATTAGTCCTTCAATGTTTTTCACTTCATCATAGTTAATCTTTCCATGCTTTCTCGAATTAGAATTGTATCACTCTACAGTTTGTAATTAGAGATTTTTTCATACTCAACATCAAAATTTGTATATTATATATTATATATATATATATATATATATAATATATATATATTATATATATATATATAATATATTATATATATATTGTAGACAAGGATTTTCCAATACTCTATTTTTGTAGCAGCAAAGTGTTTATATAGATTCATAGTTTTAGGATGAATAACATAAGACATTTTAGAATGATACTCATTTAGATATGATTTGATAGATTAATCTAACAATATCTTAGCTATCATTTATTCTAATAGTAGCTTAACTTTCAAGTATTAATTTGTAGAAATATAACTCTAATGAAAATCTAGATTATAATAATGAAAATCTCAAAACAAACATAACCATCATCTTACTAAATAAAAGAATAGGCTTCTAGCATATATAGTGCACCTGCACTTCATAAGTTTACCAACTCTAGTCAATAATTTATGCTTGCAATTTAAGAACATTAAATTGACCAAAAATTTTGGCGTCATTGTTAGCGAAGTGTAAATAGAAGCCTTTACAGAAGAAAAAAAAAAAAAAAAAAAAAACATGACATGCATAGGGAAAGAGACTCTAGAGGTGGGTTTGTAGGTCGAGGAAGAATTTCAATTTCTACATCATCACTCACTCCACCATGACCTCGTAGTGCCACACCACCCACACAAACTCGAATTCCATCCATAGTAGGCCAATATAGATTTCCTGAAGTCTTAACATCCGAAATTGAATCTAAAGGTTTACCAACTTCATCAACAGAGGTTGTGATAAAAGAGGATCCTACATCTCCAACAGCTGGAATAATTTTTCTATCTTCAACTAGAGAATAACTTCTGGCTCAAGAGTTAGAAGTTCCTTTTGAAGAAGAAGAGGAAGAAACTTACTTCAAACCATTGGTAGAGGAACTAGAAAAACTAGAATAAAAACAAGATAATCATGTTGTAAAACCAAATATCTCTTCTGAGGAATCCATCATGGATAAAGAAGGAGAAGGAGAAGTACACAATGTCAATGGTGAACAACATAGGATTGGAGGAGGAGGAGGAGGAGGAAACAAAGGAGGTGGAAGAGGGGGTGGTAGAGGTAGAGGGCGAGGAGATCTAGAACCTTTTGGATTCCCTATCCTTGATGAGGATACAACATTAAGAATGAAGAATATCTCACCCTCTATTCTCCCCAATTTTCATGGAATAAGAATTGAAGACCCAAAGACATTTCTCTTTGAATTTGAAGTATTATGTAGATCATATGATTATTTGCATGATGCTCAAAAACTAAAATTGTTCCATGCCACCTTAAAGGATGCAACATTAAAATGGTTTATGAGTTTAGAAACAAATTCTATAAGGACATGGGTACAAATGAAAGATGCATTCTTAGAGAAATACAAGGATTTGTTGTAGCGGCTACAACAACCCTCCAAAAGTTTTCCTTAGCTTCATTTTGGAGCCTCCCTACAAACCTTCATAGTAGTGTGTCTTTCCTCGTCAAGTACACAAGCTCTAGTGATTTTCTTGCAGAAAGGCAGCCTATTAATCAAACCGTGTTGCATTCCCCTCACAAGCTATTCATCCAGAATTGGTCCAGTAGCAAGTTGAGTAGCTCCTTTAAGAATTTGTACAAATCTAGAGGGCAACCAGCCTTCCTTCATGAAGTTGCGCAATCCTGACTCCCAGCCTATTGGGCCCCATAATTGCACAATTCTACTAAGCAAGCTTCACCTAGAAAATTGCACAATCCTTCCTAGCTGGGCTACTCAGCCCAGAATTTGCGCAAATATGGGCAGCAATCAGCTGCTCTACCCAAAAAGTGTGCAAATATTTTGAGAAGCCAACCCAAATCCAAACCAGAAATGTGCATTTTCTCCCAGCAGTTGAGCAGCCTCTTGCATGTGTAGCTGAGTTGACTGGTGACCCCCGTGACTAAGCAAAACATACTTGCATGCTTGGCTTGCTTCTACCAAGGTAGCATGCAAGGGCATCCCTTGTTTCAGGGATCTATTTTTGGCAGTTGGAGGTTACATGCAAATATCATTTCAAAAACCTCCCACCAAGTGTCGCTTTCCCTAGATTTGTGGCATGCACATCACAACCTCAATTTTATCAAAACTCATCAACCAGGCACTCCAGAGCTCATTCCTAACATCAGCCTTGTAGCTCTGACATCTCACATCGCATTTAGGAGTTGTCAGCACATTCATCTCAATTGTTTTAGGGGAAGCTCGCTTTCCATGTCCTATGTTGCATTTCTGGCGCTTTTTGTGTTTTGCTTCATATGAACACTGTCTACTTGATCTCAATGAACACTTTCTATCTTGTTGATACATATTAGCTTATACAAGCACTGTTTTACTTTTCATTAACATCTCACCTCTGTCGCATGCATGAAACCTTTTTTCACGAATAATGGCCGATTCGGCAACTCGCCTCACTCACATGCATGATTGTTCTTCTTTCTGAAATTGTCATCATTATTTGCGTTCTATATCATTCACTTATGCTTACACTCAGCATTTCCATGCATCTACATTCACTTTCATTTTCAGTTGCCCATCAATGAGTCTGGGAAGCCTTGGCCCAGACTACACCTCACCTAGACAACATTGTGCAATCCTGAGAGGGAAGGCTCTGTCTTCCTCTCAGGAAATGCACATTTATGCCCAATGACTATCCTCCATTCTTGCATTGCACAATTCTGAGGAATAGTGACTGTTGGCCCAAAAACTTGTGTAATGCAGTCACTAATCCTGTAACCATTGCCAGCTGAGCTTGCACATTGCACAATTACAGCATTCAGCAGCCAGACTGGATTGTGCATTCCGCATTTCCAACAATTAGTCAACCTCCTAGTAGCCTAGACTGTGTCTTGTGCTGTCTTGGTAGTCAATCTCCCGACTACCCAACAGAAATTGCGCAACCTTCATGATCAGTCACACATGTATGTTGCAAGTCAATTCTCAAGTTCATTTCAGTTTTCGACTAATAGATTTCTTTCCATGAATGTTTCCATGTATCTAGGTATCACAAGTGTTCATCTACCTTTTAGTAGCATAGGTACAATGGTTTTTAGTAGAGCAGAGGCGAAGACACCATTCATAGCACACTTGGGGATGTAATCCATCAAGTGTTTATGAGCTTCCCTACTCACGAAGACATCAAGTTGTTCATATACAAGGACATCAAGATATGATGACAACAACATCATAGCGAGTAGCATCATGAACAACAGTTGAAGACAGCATACCAGATGCAATGAATACAAGAGGAAGGTTGTTGACAACACGGAGGCAGAATAAAGTTGCAAGCTCAAGCAAATCCACTAATGATGAAAGAAACTTTCGAGACTTAGGCTATGAGGTGATGTCATGATCGTGTGAACACAGAGAATGGAACAAATAAGGAGTTTCATGTGTTGAAGTAGCAACTCAAGGAAGAAAATGAGCTACATAGACAAGTGAATGAGTTGCAGCGGGAACAGGAACAACAGGGGTGCAACATGCACTCACAGATGAAACTACACCCGTACAAGTTATATATCCATCCCAGTAGCTGGCACAGAGAAGACATGGTGAGTAGTGTTGTTGATCGCATGCAAGAGATTCAATAGTATGCATGTCATTGTGCGCATGCATGTGATCCAACCCATTCAACACACTCACCAAGGTGAAGACAAGAAGCAAAGTCCAACTGGAGCTGAGCATATAGTTGACATTTGATACACATGACCACCAGCACACACTGGAATATTAGCATAGACACTATGCATCGGTGTGTTTCTGATTCAATTACACCAAGAAGATCATGCGCATGCTAGTAGATGAGTTGGATGAAGGAGCCACACTAATGCACTCGGATGCAATGGATGCAAGACTTCACTTTAGCAAGATGTCACCATGGGGTGAATGCACACCATCATGGATGACCAAGCTTGGCATCAGCTCACCACCTTCACCATCATAAGCATGTCAAAGAGTTGGTCTCACCATAACGAACCGAGTGTCAGTGATGTATTTCATGGCTTTCTCAAGCCATTTTGTCTCACATAAGCACATGTGCATTGTAATGTAACGTTGTGTCAAGTGGGAGTTCAAGTGTCAATAGTTGAATGTAACAGTCACAGAGTAGATAAAGAGTCATGAGGATAGATGAACTATCACAAAGGGGAATGTCAAGAGTCACCCCACCCTTTGCTATAAATAGAACCTCATAACTCATTGAAAAGGCTTTTGGTCAGCCAAGCTTCGATAGGAGTATCTTAGAGAAAGCTTGGATAATATTGAAACGAGCCTTAGCTTCTCCACTGCATAGAGCTAGTACATCTCTTTGGAGGAGAAGGTGGTTGTGGCTATATCATTCCACTATTGGAACTAGTGGTTGGACATGGATGTATTGTATGACTGGAACTTACACTTCTTAATATAATAGAGTGAACACGCTTCGTGCATATGTTGTATTGTATTCTATGCTATCTGGTTTACTCTAACTGATATATTTGTTGTTTTCTTACGCGTGAATTTATGGACTATTCTGTATAAGTATGTATGAATGTTTCTAAAATGTGTTGTTGGTTTAACCATCACTTTGGATTGCTCACTAACTTGCTTTCCAGCTTGTGATGCATCTTTGCTCGTGTGTTCCCTTCCAAGCTAAGTACTATTACAGGTTTCCAAGGGGCACACTCATCTGAACCCCGGTGTGTTAGAACCTCTCATCCACCTTCCTTGGCTCACTGTAGCTGTCACACCCTTGATACCAACAGAGTTATCTTACTTGCCTCTATGCAAAATTACGGTTAAGGCATTACCGTATGACACACTGCTAGGACTCCTACACTAAACGGTCTGAGGTCTAATTGGGATTTCTTACGAGGGAGATCCCCTGACATGTTGGTAGGTCTAGCACTGTCAACATTTTTGGTGCTAGAAGGAGAGTCAAATGACAAGCTGTGTCCTCTCATTCGGTTTTGAACCTTTGCATATCTAACATGGATTCTTGCACTCTTCTCCCTCTGGGATGTTTTTCAAACCCAGAAGATGTCACCATCATGATGGAGTTTTTTGATCACTTAACCACTTACATGTATGATGGTGAAGGTGAAGTGGCCTAGCCTGAGTACTTACATGGCTTTCTTTCCATGCTCCATGAGGAAGATGGGTGTTCTGATGAATAGGCTAACTTGCTTCTTGCATACACACTTCGTGAATCTCCACTTCGATGGTTGTTCAGCCTACCGGCTGATAGTGTGCACTCACTTGAGAAATTCAATGATCTCATTGAAGACACTTTCTATCATTTTGATCTAGACCATCCTGAAAAAAAACTACTACAACAATAGAAGGCTCTGCATGAATCAATTATGGATTTTTGGCAGTGCTTCTATGACTTTCAATTTCAAGCTCCGAGGAGCCAATTGAAATTTCTCTATCTTTGGGACCAATTCGAGTATTTCATTAAGAAATCTGCTTGTCCCAAGAAGAAGTTTGAAATCAAGCCTCGCTCAACATTATTCAGTGAGGGAGTTGTGTAATCTCAGCCAGATGCAGTCACTATCATAGGTGACTATCTTCCATCCCCTCATCAAACAACTGGATCACTTCCGAGTGATGTTGTGGATCATGCTCACACACTTGTTCAACTTTCACATCCTCCCAACATCACTTCGCTCAATTTTCGCACAGATTTGTTTGTGAGTCCATCAAGTTGCCATATGCATTCTATTTTGCAACCTTCTTCTTCACACTCAGTTGTTCCTCTGGATGATACTATCTTGTGTTCTTCCATTCCAAACTATTCACTTGTTGTGAACAAGGAACAAGCCATTGATGGAGTTAGTGTTGCACAACCAACATGCACTGTCATTCATGAAGAGTATGAGTGGGAGCTTGAGCATCAACACTCGGTGAAGGATGACTCCCTTCCATCCAAGCCTCCTCCATTCTTTCCTGACATCTTTAGTGAACCTACCATCCATGATTTTGCATGTGTATCTTCATCCACAAATGCACCCATTGTTGATCACTCACAGGACACACCGGATGTTGGTCCATCATTCGAAAATGAAGGGGATAAGTTATTAATTGAAAATCCACTTAATCTTTCATCTGCCTTTTCTAGAACCACAAAGGATTATTTTGTTTGCATCTCATCTACCCCTCTGTTTGATTCATATAATAATGAGGATGCCGATGAAATCATTGATTTGTTTGATCGCAACTATCGTGATCCATTTACTCCCATAGCCGATCACGACCATGACACTATCGTGATTGATCTTTCAAATCCACCAGTTTATGATGATCTTCCTGATGATGAAGTTGAGAAACCCAAGATTGTTGTGGCACTTTAGCCCGAGATTATGGTTATGTCATGCCCTATTCTCTTGGGGTTAGTATCACTTCCGATCAAGAAACTGTTCAATCACCCAAGGTTCCTCATCACTCATATGTATGCATTGAAGATCAATCTCACACACATATCATGCTTCCTCCACTCAAACTACACGGTCCCATCGCTCATGCATTGGAGGAATCTCACATTGCAAGCACACGTGCATGATGCAAGTTATCTTCGTTTCTCTCCTTTGATTGCATGTCACAGTCAAGAGTGTGCATATGCTTCAAAGTTGCACACAGTGTCACACAACACCATGATAAGTCCACAAACTCCTTGTCATGCACTTGCACTCACTTATGTCCTGTGGGCACTTTGAAACATGAAGTGTGGTTGTCTTTATTGTTATACCTTTCTTGCTTGCTAGTATGCACAACTGGGTTGCTCGCAGACCAAGCCTTCACCAACATGGGTCAACCAATGCACTGGTGGCTACATTGGAAATATCACTTCACGTGATCAGGCCCATGCACCGTTAGTTTAGGAGTAGGGGTAGTGTTTTCTTTCAGTCAGTTCTCTTGCATGCTTGTTTGCTTACTTGCTTTGTTTGTTTGTTTGTCTGCTTGCTTGTTTTCTTACTCGCTTTGCTTTCACTTTTGCTTCTGCTCTTGCTTTTCTTTGTTGTTTGTTAGTTTTCTTATTTTGTTCGTAGGTTAGTTTCGCATGAAACCATGTATGACTCTTGAAACAAGCTAGGTAAAGTAAAAGAGGCCTTGTGCAGTTACCACTACTTGGTTATCTGTCATCCTACCTCTATATGAAGAACTTGTTACTTTTAGCCCATGATACGTCGATGGAAAATATGTATTGTTCGAAGTGAATCTTGGTGAAAACACAATGCTTACGCACTAACTAGTATCACCTAATCTAGTCGGTTGTTTTTGGCTTAACCCTTGCCAGCTCAGTCAAGTAGAGTAAGGTGAGGGGGGAAACCTTAACAGGCATGCCATAGATATAATAAACTACTTCTCTACAAGAACAACCTCTTATTCTATCAATAAGTCGGGATCCCTCTTCCACCTTTAAAATGAATAAGTGTTATGCACAGTTATGAAAAATGAAAAAAAAATGTGGAAAAGTGAAATTTTTTTGAAAAAATTGAAAATGAATAAGGTGAAAGAAGAGAAAGGCTTCCTGTGCAGAGAGGTGATGCAAGTAACTCTACCGGGGTACTAACCAGGCTCGCTGGTAGTAGATCCATGCTTGTGTTCCTATGTGACTCCGTCGGGGTACTGTCCAGGCCTGCTGGCAATGGAGTAACACCAGTGATGAAGCTAATACTTGACGACTATAATGCTTCTACATTAATACACCCCTCAACCCTAATCGAAACAATTGTGTTGACTTGGCTTGGAATGTGTGTCAATCGACCGAGAGCTTGGTGGATGCTACATCTTACAATCAAGCTAGTGTGAAACAAGACAAGCTGAGAACTGAATGATACTTCTAGAGGTGTTATACTTTCTTTTCATGAACAAGGTCCATTAAGAGAGCTGGATTTCTACCAATGTGTCGCCAAGTGTTGTAGCAGCTACAACCACCCTCCAAAATTTTTTCATAGCTTTGTTTTGGAGCCTTCCTACTAACCTTCACAACAACATGTGTTGCTTCATCAAGTACACAAGCTCTAGTGATTTTATTGTAGAAAGACATCCCGTCAATCAAACCTTGATGCATTCCCCTCATAGACTGTTCGTCTGGACTTGGTCTAGCAAAATTTGTGCAAATTTGCAGGTCAACCAGCCTTCCCTCTAGAAATTTCACAATCCTGATTGGTAGCCTATTAGACCCTACAATTGCACAATTCTGCTAAGAAAGCTTCACCTAGAAAACTTCGTGTTCCTTCCTAGCTGGGATGCTCAGCCCAAAATTTGTGCAAATCTAGGAAGCAGTCAACTACTCTGCCCATAAATTATGCAAATCTTCTGAGAAGCCAACCCAAATCCCAGCCAGAAATGTGCATTTTATCACAATAGTTGAGCAACCTCTTGCATGTGCAAATGAGTTGATCGTTTCCCCACGGGACTGAGCAAAGCGGACTTGCATTAATGGGCTACTTCTCCTAAGGCAGCATGCAAAGGCATCCTTGTTTTAAGGATCTATTTTTGGTAGTTGGAGGTTACATGCAAAGATCATTTCAAAAACCTCCCACCAAGTTTCGCTTTCCCTCGATTTGTGGCATGTGCATCATAGCCTTGATTTTATCAAAACTCATCAATCGAGCTTTGTAGAGCTCATTCCTCACATCAACCTTGCAACTCTGACATCCCACATCGCATCTAGGAGCTATTGGCACATTCAACTTAGTTTTTTTGGGGTAAGCCCGCTTTCCATGTCTTTTGTTGCATTTCTGGCACTTTTTGTGTTTCACTTCATATGAACATTATCTGCTTGATTTCAGTGAGTGCTTGCTATAATTTTGATACATACTAGCTTGTACAAGCATTGTTTAAGTTTTCATTAAAATCTCACTATTGTTGCATGCATGAAACTGTTTTTCACAAACAATTGCCGATTTAATGAATTGCCTCACTCACATTCATGATTGATCTATTTTCTGAAACTGTCATTCACCATTTGCATGCATGATCATTCACTTATGCTTACATTCAACATTTTCATGCATCTGCATTCACTTTCACTTTCACTTTCCCGTCTCACCAATACAACATTACGCAATCCTGAGAGGGAAGGCTCTGTCTGCCTCTTAGGAAATGTGCATTTCTACCCAGTGACTCTCCTCTAGTCTTGCATTGCACAATTATGAGGGACAGTTACTATTGGCCCATAAAATTGCACAATGCAGTCACTTAGCTCGCAACCATTTCCAGCTGAGATTGCGCATTGCACAATTCCAACAGTCAGCAGGCAGACTGGATTTTGCATTGCGCAGTTCCAACAATCAGTTAGCCTCCCAACAGCTCGGACTGTGCCTTGTGTAGTCTTGGCAGTCAGTCTCTTGACCTCCTGGCAGAAACTACATGACCTTCATGATTAGTCACATAGGTATGTTGCAAGTCAGTTCTCAAGATCATTTCAGTTTTCGACTGACGTATTGCTTGCAATGAGTGTTGCCATGTCTCCAGGTATCACAAGTGTTCATCTGCCTCTCAAAATCATAGGTAAAATTGTTTCTAGGAGAGTAGATTTGAAGACACCATTCAAAGCACACATGGGGTTGTAGTCGATCAAGTGTCTATGAGCTTGCCTACTCACGAAGACATCAAGTTGTTTGTAGACAAGGACATCAAGATATGACAGCAGCAACATCACAGTGAGAAACATCATGAACAATGACTGAAGGAAGCATACTATATGAAAAGAATGCAAGAGGAAGGTTGTTGACAACACGAAGGTGGAACAAAGTTGTAAACTCAAGCAGATCCACTCATGATGAAAGCAACTTTGGAGACTCAAGCTATGAGGTGACGATGCCATCGCACAAAGACAGAGAATGGAACAAAGAAGGAGTTGCAAATATTGAAGCAACAACTCTAGGAAGAACATGAGCTACACATACAAGCGAATGAGTTGCAACAGGAACATGAATAGTAGGGGGCACAACATGCACTCATGAATAAAACTGTGCATGTACAAGTTATAGATCCATCCCAGTAGCTGGCACGGAGCAAACATGTTGAGCAGTGTTGTTGATCACATGTAAGGGATTCAACAACATGCATGTCATTATGCACACGCATGTGATCCAACCCATTCATCACACTCACCAAGGTGAAGACAAAAATCAAATTTCGACTGGAGCTGAGCATGTAGTTGAAAATTGAGTGCATGGCCACCAGCACACACTGGAAGATAAGCACGGACACTATGAATCAATGTGTTTCTGATTCAGTTGCACCAAGAATACCATGTGCATGCTAGCAGATGAGTTGGATGAAGGAGAAACACCAATGCACCTGGATGCAATGGAGGCAAGATTTCACTTCAACAATGTCACCATGGGGTGCATGTACACCATCAAGGATGACCAAGCTTGGCATTAGATCACCACCTTCACCATCACAAGCATGTTAAAGAGTTCGTCTCACCATAATGGACCGAGTGTTAGTGATGTCATGCATGGCTTGCTCAAGCCATTTTCTCTTACATGAACACATGTGCATTGTAATGTAATGTCATGTCATGTGGGAGTTCAAGTGTTAATAGTTGGATGTAAGAGTCATCAAGTAGATGAAGAGTCATGAGGGTAGATGAACTGTCACAAAGGGGAATGTCAAGGGTCACCCCACCCTTTGCTATAAATAGAACCTCATAACTCATTGAAAAGGCTTTTGGTCAGCCAAGCTTCGATAGGAGTATCTTAGAGAAAGCTTGGACAATATTGTAATGAGCCTTAGCTTCTCCACTACACAGAGCTAGTACATCTCTTTGGAGGAGAAGGTGGTTGTGGCTATGTCATTCCACTACTGGAACTAGTGGTTGGACATGGATGTATTATATGACTGGAACTTACACTTCTTAATATAATAGAGCGAACACGTTTCATTCATATGTTGTATTGTATTATATGCTATATGGTTTACTCTAACTGATATATATGTTGTTTTCTTACGCATGAATTTATGGACTATTCTATATAAGTATGTATGAATGTTTCTGAAATGTGTTGTTGGTTTAAGCATCACTTTGGATTGCTCACTAACTTGCTTTCCATCTTGTGATGCATCTTTGCTCGTGTGTTCCCTTCCAAGTTGAGTACTATTACAAGTTTCCAAGGGGCGCACTCATCCGAACCCCGGTGTGTTATAACCTCTCATGCACCTTCCTTGGCTCACTGTAGCTGTCACACCCTTGCTACCAACAGATTTATCTTACTTGCCTCTATGCGAAATCACGGTTAAGGCATTACCATATGACACACTGCTAGGACTCCTACACTAAACGGTCTGAGGTCTAATAGGGATTTCTTACAAGGGAGATCCCCTAACATGTTGGTGGGTCTAGCACTGTCAACATTTTTGGTGCTAGAAGGAGGGTCAGATGACAAGTTGTGTCCTCTCATTCGGTTTTGAACCTTTGCATATCTAACATGGATTCTTTCACTCTTCTCCCTCCACGATGTTTTTCAAACCCGGAAGATGTCACCATCACGAGGGAGTTTTTTGATCACTTATCCACTTAAATGTATGTAGGAGTATCTTAGAGAACTTGGATAGTATTGTAACGAGCCTTAACTTCTCCAATGCGTAGAGCTAGTACATCTCTTTGGAGGAGCAGGCGATTGTGGCTATAACATTCCACTATTGGAACTAGTGGTTGGACATGGATGTACTGAATGACTGGAACTTACACTTCTTAATATAATAGAGCCAACACATTTCATGCATATGTTGTATTGTATTCTATGCTATCTGGTTTACTCTAACTGATATTTGTGTTTTTTTCTTATGCGTGAATTTATGGACTATTCTGTATAAGTATGTACAAATGTTTCTGAAATGTGTTGTTGGTTTAACCATCACTTTGGATTGCTCACTAACTTGCTTTCCATCTTGTGATGCATCTTCGCTCGTGTGTTCCCTTCCAAGCCGAGTACTATTACAGGTTTCCAAGGGGTGCACTCATCTCAACCCACGGGTGTTAGAACCTCTCATGCACATCCCTTGTCTCACTGCAGTTGTCACACCCTTGCTACCAACAAAGTTATCTTACTTGCCTCTGTGCGAAATCACGGTCAAGGCATTACTGTACAATCCACTGCTGGAACTCCTACACCAAATAGTTTGAGGTCTAAGTGCGACATCTTACCGAGCAGATCCCCTGGCATGCTAGCGGGTCCATCACCATTAACAAGATTATTGTATGCCTCATAGCATCAAATATGTAGCCTTCAAAATGGTACAAAAAGAATATGAGAATCTTGAAGACTTTGTTAAAATATTTGTTTATAATATCAAAGGGGAAAAAATGAATAATCTGGATGAGGAAACTTTGAAAGCTCTCTTACTCAAATCCATTAAAGATGAGTGGATAGATATTCTCAATCTAATGGGAAAAGGAGATATTTCTCAGTCCTTATGGAAGATATTCTAAATATCAACAATATATGCCACCTCATCCAAAATTTCCACCATAATACTTCCCTCAAACCAACCAATTACCTCAAGCTCAAACTCAAATGGTAAATCCATAACCTCCTTTTCCATTTTCACAAAGACCAAATCAATTACCCATTCAACCATTTCCAAATCCAAACAATAAAACTTAACAACTTGTTTACAACTTAGAAGGACAGAATCCTCAAACTTATATGATAACTCCATTAGATCTTAATAATGTTCAATTAAGGTCTGGTAGAGTATTAGAAAGGAAGGAACCATATGTTGTTATTCAGGAAACTGAAAAGAATTTTCAAAAAGATAACAATAACTTTGAAGAAGAAATTTCCCTTCCTCGGAAAGAAAATATTGAAACAGAAAAAAGTCCCACACATTCTAATAATACTCCTATTATAGAATAACCTTCAGTATATATCTCAACACCATGTTTTCCTAAAAGGTTGAAAATCAACGAAGGAGTAGAAAAACAAATAGTATTGCCTAATTATGATATGTTAGATGAATTGGAAAATGTATGTATAAAAATTCCTTTATTACAAGAAATAAAAGAAATACCAATTTTTGCAAAAACAATTAGGGAATTGAGTACTAAAGAACCATGAAGAAAAGGAAAAGAAATAAAAGAATTCAACTAGCCTAGAAAATTACAGATATTATGATGGGGAAGACAACAATTCAAAAATATTTAGATCCAGGAAGCCCCATTTTAAAATCACACATCAATGGAACTAATATACCAAACACTCTGATTGATCTACGAGCAGCCATAAACATAATGAGCAAACAAACTATGGATAAATTGAAGCTTCCCAATCTTCAATACACACCAACATTGTCAAAATTAATAGACAAGTCTATAATTCAACCCGATGGTGTGTTAGAAGATATATATGTATCCTTAGATTCTTGTGAATATTCTGTTGATTTCATGATTCTAACCCCTTGTTGATGGTGCTAGACCTGCCAACATGTTAGGGGATCTCCTCGGTAAGAAGTCCCAATTAGACCTCAGACCATTTAGTGTAGGAGTCCCAGTAGTGGGTTGTACGGTATCGCCTTTACCATGGTTTTGCATAGAGGCAAGTAAGATGTCCTTGTTGGTATCAAGGGTGTGACATATGCGACAAGCCATGGAAGTTGCATGAGTGGTTCTAACACATGGAGGGTGAGGTGAGTGCGCTCCTTGGAAACATGTGATAGCATGTAGTTAAGAAGGGAACACAAGCAAAGATATATCACAACATGGAAGGAAAGTTAGCTAACAATCCAAAGTAATGGTTAAACCAACAACACATTTTAGTTAGATTCATATATACATATATAGAAAATAGCTACATAGGCATGCATAAGAAAATAGATACATATATCATTTAGAGTAAACAAGATAGTTGCAATACAATACGACATATGCATGAAACATGTTGGCTCTGTTATAGTAAGAAGTGTAAGTTCCAGTCATACAATACAACCATGACCAATCACTAGTTCCAACGGCAGAACATTACAATCACTGCCACATGCTCCTCCAAATAGATATACGAGCTCTGCGCAGTGGATAAGCCAAGGCTCATTATAATATTGTCCAATATTTCTCTAAGATACTCCTATTGGAAGCTTGGCTGACCAAAAGCCTCTACAATGAGTTATGATGGACTATTTATAGCAAAGGTTGGGGTGACCCTTGACATTCCCTTTTGTTAAAGTTCATCTACCCTCATGACTCTTCATCTACTCTATGACTGTTACATCCAACTATTGACACTTGAACTTACACTTGACAAGACATTACATACAATCTGCACATGTACCCATGTGAGACAAAATAGGCTTGAGTAAGCCATGTAAGACATCACTGTGACTCAAAAAACTATGAGAAGACCAGCTCTTCAACATCTTCATGGTCGTCGACAGTAGCGAATTGATTCCAAGCTTGGTAGTTCACGATGGTGTCCATGTACTTTAAGGTGACATCTTTTTGGAAATGAACACTTTCCTCCATAGCATCCTCGTACACTTCTCAGTCTCCTTTGTCCAACTCGTCTGATGGCATGCACATCATTGTCTTGAGTGCGGACAGACCTGCAATATACTTGTGCATGGTGTCTACACTAATCACCGAGTGTGGGCTGGTGGCTATGTGCATCAGCTCGTCAAAGTACAAGTCAAGCTCCAGTCAGACCTATGCCTTTCTCTTTAACTGGGTGAGTTTCCCAATAGAAGGGATTTCATGTGTGTGCACAACAACATCCATACTCCTAAATACTCGTGCATGGGAAGCCTGTAGACTAGTGATGAGCTACGAGATATCTTCATAGTTCTGGATCTGACTCTAGATGTGTGCCTTAAGCTTGACCGCTCTAGGCTTCATCATCTTAGGCAAGTGTAACGTGGCTCCCTTGTGTCACATTGTCCATGTTTGCATGTAATAAACAACAACATGCACATTCGATAAGATATGTGCTCTCCTCACACATCGTTGATGCTAACCATTGAGATGGACAACAGCCTTATGCAAGGTATTGTTGATGGTGTTGGACCTGCCAACATTCAGGGGATCACCCCGGTGTGAAGTCCCAATTAGATCTCACACCATTTTGTGTGGGGGTCCCATCCAGTATGATGGTCTGGTTGCCATTTTCTTAAGGATTTGCCTCAACTCTTGCTTGTTAGCACAGGAGAGTGGTATGCTTTGTCTTCGAGAAGTGTGGTTCGCATGCCTGGTGAGTGTAAGTGTCACTTGTGTCAATGGTTCTTTCACTGTAGAGGGAAAAGGTGGGAGTGAGTCCCAAGTTGATTGGGATGAAGTCCCAAATCAACTAGGAACACATAACACAACAGGACGTGCATAGCTTTCGAAGGAGCAGTCCACATGGATGCGGCAGTCACAACACACAAAGTAAGATAACACGTACAACACTCAATGAATGAGTCTAAATGAGTGAAATGGTTGTTACAGCAAGTTTTATGTGAAATGTTTGTCTTGTGTCCACGAGAGTAGTCTACACGGGCGAGACAACATTAACAACATATACAACACATTTCCATTAATAGATTATGTATTACAACAAGTTAAATAGTTCAAATGTAGAACACAGGTTAAAGAAACATGCATCACAAGTGTTAAAGATTAGTCTTACAATAATTAAATACATGTGTGAAAATGTGTTGGCCTGTTAGCAAGCTTCTGAATTAAGTGAAAGTTCTAAGACATATCATTACACCATACATCACTAACCCCGAGTGTGGGGCGTTGGAGCCACTACTTACTCCTCAAATAAAAGATTACAGACTCTCTTGGATATGTGGGAGGAGCTAAGGTGAAAAGTCCTTCATGTACAAATGAGGGGGGTATTTATAGCCAAGGGTGAAATTGACCCTTGTGGTTGTTTGACTGCCCTCATGACTATTTGACTTCGAGTGGGTCTCTTGGACTTCCACGTTACATTACATTTATTGACAACAGAGCCCATAGTAGAGATGTGGGTGACATAACTCATGACATGACTCGACATGACTGTGATGGTACATTTGTGCTGCTGCTGGAGTGTATCTCAAGCCATAGTACTATTGGGTGATGGATTCTTTCATGGTGTATCACATCTTCACATCCGCATGGCGAAGTGCACAAAGTCTTCGCTTAATGAAGATTTGACATGTTGTTCCTTGCTTGCATGTTGGGAGGCTTAACAGGCTCATTTGTTCGCAAAGGTGCATGTTCATCCATTCATGAACACATCTCTTCACATGGATTTTTTGTTCATCTGTTGGTGAACTTGTCCTTCTGCAACTGCTCCCTTCATTCATTCCATTCATCGTCGCACCATGTTTATTGGTGTACCTATACCTACATTCACTTATGATGAGATGACATCAAATCCAAAGCCTCCTAGTCTACCATAACACATGATCATTCCGGATGTAGGTGACCGGGAGAGGTAAAAAGGTTGCGAAGTGAGATGATGGCTTCAGGCATCGCTAATGAAAATTGCACAAGATTCACTGAGTTATGGAGATGGGTGATCCAAGTCGATAGTGACTGTCTACGAGGTCTGGCTCGGCTGAATGGAAACATTGCACAAATTTTGGGAGGGATAATCCAGGCTGTAGGAAGGCAAGGTAGGAAGGATTTGCATAGTTTCTAGAATAAGCAGGCAGCAGGGGCAGGAAGGCCAAATTTGCGCAATCTTTTGGAGGAACTGGCCGGGCTGCAAGCAAGGTCTGTAGGCAGAGATTACATGGTTTTTGCGACGAACTGCGCAGGAGCCTGGAAGCCAAAACTGTGCAATTCCCAAAGGGAACTGGCAGTTGGCTGTTGGGGTCATTGGAAGTTGGTTGCTGGGGTCACTTGCAAAAGAATCTACACAATTCCTGGAGGGAACTGGCAGTCTATTGCTAGGAGCTACTGGCAGGGGAAAATACATTAAGATCAGGAGGCTAGCCTGTTGATCATCTCTATGCAATTTTTGAGCTGAGCAGACTGCTGGGACAATAGAAGGCTTTCTCATGAAAACTGCATAATTTTTTAGATGAGAAGTCCCTCGACTATCAGGATGAATGACTGAGAAAACTGCACAATTTTCTGAGGGAGATAGGGACAGGCACTTGGTGTCTGTTCGACTTGTCTGTGTAATTTCATCAGTTTGTTGAGCGATTAAGGTTAGTGGCCTCTGTGCAATTGTTTAGGGGAGTCAGCCTCGGGGTGACTCTCGGGTCCGACTGTCCATGTGCCCAGCATGAGAGTTGATTGAATTTCTTGTGGGTAGCACAACTTGAAAAGACTAGCTTGGTGCTTCTGCATTGTTTTGGTTGACAGTCGATCGAGTCAATGGTGAGGTGATGGTCCAATTGTCAGAGGGGAGTCTGGTCGTAAAAAATTTAGCAAAAATTAATGTGTGTGAATGATCGAAAGATGCATAGGTGATCATACAAACACACACTCACATGACTCGATGACGAAATGAATCAAACCATCTAGACACACACGTTCAACATGACTGATCGATGGTACAAGTGACAAGCACGACACTCATGATTGACCATTAATTGATCATGACGATGCTTGCATGACAGTGAATGTGACTCCATGTGTGAGTGTGACAAATTCTTTCGTTACTGACACAACAAGCACATATGAAGTGAAGACTTTGAGCATAACTGGAACATTGTCACAAGCATGACTTAGAAACCAGCATGTAGAAGCTTGAATGAAATGAACAGGCAAGGTGGATGTAAGGGCTCACACAAGCTCATGGAGTGAACCCGAGTGTGTGCAATCATTAAATGAGACTCTCAGGGGAGGTTCTGAAATTGGTGCAGGCCAAAAATTTGGAGGGGGTTTGTAGCCGCTACAACACTTGGTGACACACTGGTAGAACTCTATCTTCTCTGTTTTAGTTCATGTCTAGCACAAGGCCTTGGTCTTTTGGGGAGTATTGAATCACTACACAGGTTACTTCGGCTTCCCTACTTACTTCATGGACATGCACATTTCACCCTTTGCCAACTCAGTCAAACACAATCAAAACTTTAGCTTGATATCAATGTTTTGAATTCGAGGAGGCTAGTTTAGTTCGCGAGTTGAAGATTTTCAGAGTACAAGTTTTCATCTATGATGTTGCTCCACTACCAATAGGCCTAGATAGTACCCCAACAAAGTCACACAGGAACACACACATTTCTCCACTGCCAGCGAGCCTGGTCAGTAGCCCGCTAGAGTTGCATGCTTCACCTCTCTGCATAGGAATATTTTCTCTTCTTTCGCCTTTGTATTTTTTCAAGAGGATTGTGCATATGAACTTATTTATTTTTTGGGCTGTTAGAGCCTAGACTAACCTTAGGTTGAAGGGAGGCAATCCTCGGATAACTACAAACCAATCTTAACCTGGTAGCTAGCCCTACCAGGTCGAGAGAGGGCTCTTTCCTTGTCAATTTTAGTTGAGATGACTGAATCAAATATGGATTTTAGGCTAGGTATAGTAGCTCTAGCATTTTTTGGTTGATTTTGATGGTTTTGTTGCTGGATCAAATGGAGCAGGCAACCTTGGGTCTAGGAAATCAAGTCAAGAATGTTAGGTGTTCTGTGGGGGGAGGTAGGCAGGTGTTTGAGCACTTGTAATTGTGAGATGGGAAAGTCTAAGACTGATGAGGAGCTGAACAGGGCATGCAGATATCATGTATCCTCTCCAAACTGTAGAAAACATGAAAAAACTAAATGTATTCCCAAGGCAGAGCACTATCACCAATGTATTCTACCTATCTATCTTGATTTCATTTAGTTTAGAAGAATGAATTAGATTTTGGCACACATAAAACATGTGAAATACTAATGACAGAAGGAGAAACTATGAAAAAACACATTATCACAAGAATCCCACAAAAATAGCTGCAAATCCTAGTTTATTTCCTTGCCAAACTACTGTAGAGATGTAAAATGTAGCTTAGAGCATCCAAGAGAGTCCAACCTTTGCTAATGACTGAAAAAATACATAACATAGACATCAAAACCACCTATGCTAGCCATCAAGGGTCGAATCCAAGAGATAAGCGACTGTTACAACCATTTCCCAACAAGGAACAGGAATATAGGCAGTGGAACAACTTGCCTCTAAAACCATGGAAACTGATTCATTTACCCCCAAACCACCTCAAAATGATGAATCTACCCTCTAAGGTCATTTTACAATTAAATTTGCATAGAATAACATCATTTACAATCATAAATTCATCCAAAATGAGAGAAATAGTCAACTTGTAGAAAAACTAGGCGAAATTTGGATTTTTGAGCAAACTGACTCTATAAGTAGCGCCACTGGCCAGGTGCGTAGTGCCACTTCTTGGCTGATTTTGGAGGCCTTCCCCTTAGCCAAATTGAGCCCCAGATAGCTCATTGGAATGATTTTCCTGTCTAGTTTCTGGAACATCTTGAATTTTTTCATTTGGAGGTCATTTACCCCCTCAACAATGGAATCTCCTAAGGTTGCTTCCTGTGTGTCTAAAAAGAGGCAAAGAGGTCATTTTTTAATGGTTTTTTGACCTTTAGGTGACCAAGTTTTGCTCCAAAATTTCTGAAACTTTCAGGGATTTATTCTCTCATCATGGCGAATCCAAATATGCAAACCATTTCTCTAAAAAGTCTCCCAGTCAAAAGCGTAGCACCGGTGGCGCTATGCACCTTGGGCAAATTTCTGTGTTGCAAAATTCCAAAAATTGAAAATGACCAAAATTTGTCAAAACTTGTCCAAATTTGGCAAAAGACTCCATCATTAGTTGCTTTGATGGGCCAGTGAGGCTTCAGCCAAGATTTTTATCTTGTCTTTCTCCTTTTTGCTCCTTAAGGCCTTCCTCGACCTTTCCTTAAGTTTCCTCATCCTTATATTGCATATTTTGTTCCGAGTCAAATAGTGATAGGCCATGTGCGAAGCATATTCTTGTCTCTATTGGCCTTCTCAACCAACCTCTCAAGGTGTATATTAACCCTCTCAAGCCATGTTTCCCTATCATTTTGAATCTCTTGCTCAAGAGGAGTAAACTTGACACGAGCCCTTTTAGCCCTTCACTTGTTTGCTTTAATCATTTGCAGCTCCATGAGGACTTGCTTGTCGGTCAATTGTTTGTTGTCTTGCTCTAGATATTTGATGCCCCACATATCCCTCTCTAAATTGACTGACAAGGCTTGTATCTCAGCCTCTTGTTCTTTTATGATCATGTCTTTGATAGTCCTTGGATCTTGAGCATCTAAGTCAATGACATCAACTCCTTGTGCCTCCTCATGATCAACAAGGACAAAATCTCTCTCTTGCCCATCACTAGGATCCTTCTCATGAATTTTTCACTTGCCTTTACCTTTTCCCTTGTGTTTCTTCCCAACCTGTACCTATTTATCTGAAGAAGAAGGCAAAGCCCCTTCCACTTCTTGTGGAGATAGCATTTGCTTGTGGCCTGAAGATGAAGGTGAGACCCCTTCCACACCTTGTGG
Organism: Pinus taeda; assembly: GCA_000404065.3. Lineage (NCBI taxonomy): Eukaryota > Viridiplantae > Streptophyta > Pinopsida > Pinales > Pinaceae > Pinus > Pinus taeda. The sequence goes on along the minus strand of APFE031231797.1, from coordinate 110,696 downwards.
AGATAATACTTGCTTGGCAGCTGCAAAAATTTTCCTAGTTCCCCTCTCATATGTCACAAATACTGGCACTCCAACAGTTTCAGTCTCTTGGACCTTTTCATGTCCCAAAGGTCCACCTTCTTCATGAGGCACTGATGAAAATACTTGAGGACCGTTGAACATTTCATGAGAAATGAAGGTCTCCCATGGCATGTTAAGAATGTTCAGCTGATGCAAAACAATGATTTTAATCAAAGAGTAGTGGTAGATGATGGTTAACTGCTGGGGGTATGATTTCTTCTTTACAATCAGTGCCATATTTTCAATGTTTTTGAACATGAAGTAGGGGATATTCATCATTCTCACCCTACTGAAATGCATTAACAGTCTAATGTGGTAGGCATACAAGTGGGAGAACCTACCTTCACAAGTACTTGATGATGATCTTCATCAATGGAGTAAACCTGTCTTCCAAGAATTTAAAGGGAAATACTCTCTTGAGTTTGTTATGGTATTTAACCTTGATGTAAGGCTCATAGTACTCCCTGTCAATGTCCTAACCTTTGTTCCACTTTTCACCCACATTTGGAACACCTGTAGCCTCTGAAATAACAACTGGAGACAAAGTGAATGTAACTCCAGCAAGATTTACCTCATTGTTGTACAAATGTGTCACAAACAACCTTGCTAATTCATGATGAGATTTTACCCTTTCCACCATTTCACAAAAACTGAAACATGACTGATGTCTGAAATGAGAAATGGAAAATGGGCAGGCTTGCAGCTCCCTCAAATTGGTGGGCTCCTCTCTGATATGTTTTCCTCCCTTATGAGGCTTCCTGCCCTATGTGTCTCTCTCCCTGGAACTGTCACTAAGGGTTTCTTCCTCTAGTTCATACTCATTGTCCCTCTCCATTGTTGTACAACTGTTTCTCTTGTGGTGAATGAAGTGTAGTGAATTGGTGAAGGAAGGTAAGATAAGTATGAAGAGATTTGAATAGGAAAATAAGTGAGGGTGAACAAGAGTGGGAAAGGGATGTAGGGACTAAGTAGGGTTAGTGAATAGTGTAGGGTTTGGGGTATATGTGTAGGGTTTGGGAATTAGGGAAACGTTTAGGGAATGTTGTATAGGGAATTATGTGTGGGAGGATGGGATTTATGGAAATAGTAAAAGATTATAAAGGAAAACAGTAATGAGTGAGTTTTTTACAATATATGAGACAATTTAGTGACAATTAGGGTTTGATGTTTTTAAGAGACAAAACCACCCAAGACTGATGCAACAATTATTTTCAACAAGAATAGTGATGTTACTTACTTGCAATGGAGGAATTTGGGAGTCTTGAGGTGATTTGATGCAATTTACAATGATTTGTAGCTCAACTGCTAGGTGCGTAGCACACTCTCCCAGGTGCGTAGTGCCAAGCATATTTCTCCAAAAACACAGCAATTTCCATCCCTTTGCTCAATAACAGCTCAAAATCACGTTTTTGCTCATGAGACTCAACTCAAAAAATGAAATAACTTGAGAGAGAAATGACCTTTATATGGCTTGGGTACTTTTGATTTTTCATTCTTCAAAACCCACTTTATAATGTCTATTGGCTTTTTCAAATACCCTGTTTTTGGATGCTTGATTTTTTGTTTGAAATAGGCGAGTTGATGCTTGATGATATTTACCTTTTGTAGGGGCATGTACTTGGAAATATCAACAGGTGACCAGGAGCAGCATGAAACTATTATTTGAATATGAGAAATAATAAAATTACATGTAATTTACAAAATATACCAATGTTCTGTTTTCAAATCAAACTGGTTTTGAGGTGAAAACTTTATTAAGTTTACAAATTATGAAATTAGAATTTTTCCGATGATTTTTGTCATCCTCATGTGCCTGCTAACCATTATTAGTCAATGGTTACTGAAAATTTGTCATGGTAAAACCCTAATACCTAATGAGACTGAAACCCTAAGACCTAAGACCAAATTGATGAAATGAACTAAAAATAAACATGAATCATGGACTGAAAAGTATGAAAGGAGGTCAACAGATATATGTCATGAGGGAAAAAACTGAAATGAACACTACCATCAGTTGATCCATAACCTAATTGAATGCAATTCATTAGAATGGGATACCTACTATGAAATGCAAAAGAGTGAATTTTGATCACTGATGGCACTGTGAAGACACTGACACTAACAAGGGTTGAAGAGGGATCCTGACTTATTCAGACCAGAAGAGGTTGTTCCTTTAGATAAGAATGTAAGACCTTTGACATAGGTTTGATCGTTTGGATTTTCCCCTTCTCCATTTCTACTAGTTGGATGAGCATGAACACACAGAGCAGAAGGCTGAGTACAGGCATGCAGCTTCCCAATGTGGACACAGGTTCATGGTTGGACCAAAAATTCCTTTGCAGATGGTTCTTATTTTCCATCAAGATTTCATCGGCTGAAGGTTACAACCAAGCACAGAGAAGACATACACAAGATTGGCCAAGTGCTATAGTGTCACAAGCTTCTTCAAAATTCAGCCACATACTTTATTCAGAAACTAGAATGTAGTAGTTGGAAGCACTTATTTCCAGAAACAAAAATAGTAATATATGAAACAAATGGAACAAACGTGAAAAAAAATAGTAAGAAGAATCAAACAAAGAAAAACAAAGATAATAAGCAAAGAAAACAAGATGAAGACAACAACCAACAAGTAGACTATATACATGGCATGGGTGCAGCCCGACCAATTGAAGGTAATGATTGAGGTATTGGCTATTGACATGAAGGTTGTCAATCCTCCCATTAAGTGATTGCAAGTGATATGTGTGTGGGCCAAGCTTCTTGTAGACCAGTGCAAGTCCACCGGGCTCCACTACTGGAACTTGGTGGCATTCCAAGAGACCTTTAAGTGAAGACAACACCACTATTTCAGGTATTGTGTGCAATCTGGGCTTAGATGATAGCATGGAGTAGTTGTTTTTATTTCGGGAATAGTTCAAGTTTATGAAATTGATGCATAAGCAAAATTTCCCAGATTTCTTACGTGTGGAATTTAAATTAGAAAACCAGGTGTGATGACGAAATTTGCAAGTAATCCAACCATCTAAAATGTTAGTCAATTTGTTTTGTATAAGGAGTGCAAACAACATGTGTGTGTTACCTGGTTTTCACTGTAATAGCTTATCTCCTCCTTTACCTGGAATCCCGTGTTGGATTGCTCATGTGTAGTGTGTACTCAAGTCATCATCTGCCCGTGTAGACCCATTTCGGTATTGTTCATTCAAGTGGTAAATGACTTGTCACTATTGCGGTGTGTAGCTTGTACCAAGATTGGTTATCTTTGGATCATGATAGGTTTCCAGGTCATTTTGTTCATTCGTAGTGGTGGTCCTTCGTAAGCTTAGCACGAATGCTTCATACTTAGCAGTGTTGTTTGTGCAGTCGAACTTCAAGCAACTTGAGATCATGCATTGATTGTTGTTTTGGATGACTGAGATACAACTAGTCCTTGAGCCATCATGTGTCTTTGATCCATCAAAATTCATGGCCCATAACTGATCCATACATGGACAGTCTAACATGCTAGTACTACTGCTACTACTATTGTGGCTACTACTGCTGCTATTAGTACAATGAACTGTACAAGTTTCATTACCATCAGTTGGACAAGAAAGGAGTCCTAACTATGTGACTAATGAGGTTGGAGCTAGCCATGCAAGATAACATTCCAATGTCATTTCCAGGAGGCAGTTGTCAAACATGAGTTCTGTGAAGGCCAACGGTTTGTTCTCGCCATTAAGGGGAGTGAAACTATGTTTCATATACCTCATGGATAACACTGAAATTTGGTTGCATTTTCCATTGTACAGAAGCCACATGTGAGACCAATCAGTAGAAAAATATCCATCTAACTTGTTGGACCAATCTCTGCTGAGTAGTAGACCTTATGCTTCTAGTATGTCCACAGCAACTATGTTGATGCATTGGTGGACTTGACTATCATGAGATAGTCGGATGATTGCATCTCACAGTTCACCAATGGCTGGTACCGATGTTTGATCAAGTTGGATGATTCTTGTGGATGTTTCACTCCATTGTGTGTTGATATTCTTAGCAATGGAGAGTGTCATGACATTGGCTGTCGAGCCAGAATGAACCAAGCAATTGTGAACATTATAGTTAAAAACTTCAAATGAGAGTAGGAATGGAAGGCAACCTAAGTTTGCTTCTTCCATCTGGAGTGCGTTGAGCACAGTGGATAGTGATCCATGAGGTCTGCTTGCTCCCTTGCTGGTGGAGGCTATGTTGTCCATTACTATCTATCCCATTACACGTAGTAGGATATCTCGCTAACTTTAGACCTTAGCTAACTTGAACAAACTGATGTTCTCTCGAGTTTTCTTCATATCTTCAACATTGTTGTAGTCCAGAGGTGGTAGACTTACTAAGGTGTTTGGGGTGGAATGGATGTCCGTGTTGTTTGGCGGGGTGTTTTGCAACTTGCTACTCATGGATGTAGTCTTATCTGTCACTGTCTTCTCAAACTTTCTTTGTGTTTTCTCCCTTAGGGTGGCCAGTGGATCGGCCTTCTTTATCAGTAGTCTCACCTTCTCTTACATTTCCCCAAGTGTAGGGGGATCCACTTTACTCCTAATATTGTAACGATCACTTTGATTTTGGGGTTTCTTCTCGATGTTCATCTTTGCCATTACTTGCGAGCATTGATATGCATTCACCACATTCCCAGCACTTGATTTTTCATTAGGTGCTACCTCTTCGTCATCGTCAGTGCCTTATAGCTACTCCTACATATTTTTTTCTGCATCAAGTGTATGACTGCAGACAGAGCTAATGACTCGCTTCCAATCTGAACAAGAGTTCTCGGGGTGATTTTCTTCGTGGAAGGAACATAACTTAGGATCTGCACATTGTTCAAGTTGGAACATAGGCTTTTGTGCAGTTTTTGAAGCGAACCAGTTGTTGCTTAACGAGCCAGTTGATGAACTATTTGCCTGTCTCTGTCTAGGTAGATGACTACTTGCAAATGTGTCTATTTTCTATTTCTTGAGCTCAGACACTTCTGTGGTCAAGTTCTTGACAAGGTGAGTGAGGGTCTCAATATCAGTCACTTCCTTGTCTCTACCCTTTCTCGTCGTTGCTTAGGGCTTCCTACTCGCATCCTTGGATTCCTTCATTGATTCATCATCCTTGATGACTCCAATTGCACGCAAGTCTTTTTAAACAACAATAGCCTCTTTGCAACTTTCCAAGTGTGTTGGCTTCGCAGCTCGCTTGAAGAAATGTGCAATGCTAGTTGGCAATGTGGATGTGTAAAAGTCAAAAGTGATGGAGTCATGAGGTTTAATGTCCACTGCAAACTTGTTCAAAATACGTGTAAACCTCTGATTGAATTCTTTCACTTTCTCTTTTCCCTCCATATTGAGGCTTCCCAATTCTTTGAGTATCATGGCTGGGGTCTTGTCATCAACAAACTTTTCAAGGAACATAAGTTTGAAAGCACCCTAGTTCTATATCGAGTTGGGTGGAAGGTTGTGATACCAAGCAGCTGCGCGGCCATCCAAGGTACATGGGAATAATATACATGCTATGTCATCATAACGTACCTCAAGGGTCTGCAGCTTTAGGTAGAAGTTGTCTAAGCGATCGTCTGCCTTCACCATGCTGTTAGGATTGAACTTGATGTTCATTCTCTCCACTCACTTCGGAATCTTGTGTAGAACAACCAGGAGAGCCAATGGTCCTTGAGTCATCCATTCAAGATTTGGGTTAGCCATCTCTTCTTCTTCTTTTTCCTCTTCCTCTCCTTCAGAGTCTGATGGTTCCTTCTTTGAGTCAGTTGGTTTGTCTCCATCTCCGCCTCCTCCACTGCCTTCCCCCCTGCCTCCTATACAAGAGTCTGATCTCAAGATCACAAGAGTGTCTTGTTTTCCTTGCCAGAATATCGTAGGTTCCTCTCCGTATTCAATGGCTTTTGCAATACCTTCAAGTGTGGCAAGGACTGCTTCTTCCACCATTGACACAACAACTCCTATGGGAGTGGCTTTTTCCTTCTTTGATGCAAATGGAAGATGTTGTATGCTTGGGATCAGTCCAACTGCTTTCGCGAACTAGCGAGTGATGGGACAGACGGAGCAAAGGTGTTGATATGGAATATCATGTTTGGTTCTGGGAGGTGAGGAGTAACCAACTACAAAGTTGCATGTAGGTGAGAGGGAGTGCAAGTTACTACCTTAACTAGATGGTTGATGAATGAGTGTGAGGGGAATTTTAGCCATATACAATTGGCTTCCCTCCTTCTAGTGCCAGAAATGTTGATGGTGCTGGACTCGCCAACATTTAGGGGATCACCCTGGTATGAAGTCCCAATCAAACCTCACACCATTTGGTGTGGGAAACCCATCCAGTATGATGGCACGATTGCCATTATCTTAAGGATTTTCCTCAACTCTTGCTTTTCAGCATGGGAGAGTGGTCTGCTTTGTCTTTGAGAAGTGAGGTTCGTATGCCTGGTGAGTGTAAGTGTCACTTGTGTCAATGGTTCTTTCACTGTGGAGGGAGAGGGTGGGAGTGAGTCCCATGTTGGTTGGGATGAAGTCTAAACTTGGCTAGGAACACACAACACAACAAGATGTGCACAACTTATGGAGGAGTAGTCCACACGGATGCAACAGTCACAACACACAAGGTAAGATAACATGTACAATACTCAATGGATGAGTCTGAATGAATGCAATTTAGTTTTTTGTGAAAGGTTTGTCTGGAGTCCGGGAGAGTAGTCTACACAGGTGAGACAGTGTTAATAGCATATACAACACATTTACATTAATAGATTATGTATTAGAACAAGTAAAATAGTTTAGATGTAGAACACATGTTAAAGAAACATGCATCACAAGTGTTAAAGATTAGTCTTACAACAATTACAATATATGTGTGAAAATGTGTTGGCCTGTTAGCTGGTTTCTGAATTAAATGAAAGTTCCAAGAGACATCGTTACACCATACATCACTAAACCTAAGCGTGGGGCATTGGAGCCACTACTTACTCCTTAAAGAAAAGATTACAAACTCTCTTGGCTATTGGGGAGGAGCTGAGGTGAAAAGTCCTCCATGTACAAATGAAGGGGGTATTTATAGCCAAGGGTGAAACTGACCCTTGTGGTTGTTTGACTATCCTCATGGTTTTTTGACTTCCATGACTTTTCGACTTTACATGACTCTTTATACAACAAGTGGGTCTCTTGGACTTCCACGTTACATTACATTGATTGAAAACATAGCCCATAGTAGATATGTGGCTAACATGACTCATGAAATTACTCGACATGAAAGTGGTAGTACATTTGTGCTAATGATGGAGTGTATGTCGAGCCACAATATTGTTAGGCGATGGATGCTTTCATGGTGTATCATAGCTTCACCTCCAAATGGCAAAGTGCACAGAGTCTTCGATGGTATTTGGTTCACTTGATGAAGCTTTGGCATGTTGTTCCCTGCTTGCATGTTGGGAGGCTTGACAGGCTCATCTATTTGTGAAGGTGCATGTTCATCCATTCGTGAGCACATCTCTTCACATGCATCATTCACTCATATGTTGGTGAACCTATCCTTCTAAATTTGCTCCCCTCATTCATTCCATTCGTCCTTGCACCATGTTTGTTGGTGTACCTGTACCAACAATCACTTATGACAAGATGACATTGAATCCAAAACCTTCTAGTCTACATGTTGCGGCCTCATATTTCCATTGTCGAAACATGGGGGATAACCACCTAGTCCAGACCTTAAGACAACTATTTTTCATTTAAAGTGGTGGCACTGCCTGGGGACAATGGGACCAGTTTTCTAGTGTGGGTTTTAAGATGAGAGTGGGTGGTTCACGAGTGATTGCAATAGAATAATGGTAATCTAAATGACCTATTCTATTATGCAAATATCTAGCTTATTCTAATATAAACCCAGGTATTTCTGTGTGATATGCGATCTACAAAGATATCTGCTTGACATGTGATAATAAATATCAATCACACATAAAACAAAGATGATAACGTATAAAGATAATTTCTTTGACTAAATGGTTAATCGAAGAAATTGTATAAACTATATTGTTGTATGATGATTTATATATAAAAGTAGACAATTTCAGCTAGGCATCATACAATAGTGCAATTAACGCTTAACAGAAAGAATGTACCCCATACATAATTCATGAAAATAAAGTTTTGTCACTAATTAAACAGAAACATAATCAATCATACAAGATAAAAGTACCATATCATGTGTGAAGTTCTGCTCATCTGACAAATGACATGGATCAACTCCTTTCTTCAGATCAAATTATCTCCCAAGTATACAATAGTGCATCAACAAAGGAAAGTAATTTGATATTTAAAAGAAATGATCATGTTCCATAATTTCACCAAAGCATTCACAAACTTACAATAGTGCATTCTTTGCAAATTTTTTTGATAAAATTCTGGACGCTTCTCTAAATGCATGAGAAGAGTATAAATACTACTCTAACTAGTGTGAAAAAATAGTTTATACAAAAAATTCATGAGGTTATAAATAACCTTCCTCCTAACTAGTTAAATAACTCTAAAACTAAACAATGGCTTGATGAGCAGAGGCTAAAATGATGATTTTATATCTGCTAGATTGTCCTTCAAATCACATATGTCAGCCATCAGTTTGACTTGAAGAGGTGCCCCAAAATGTGTTGTGACCTGTCCTGTGAAGATCACATCTGTGAGAGGTGGAAACATCCGTTGAGTCAAAATGAAGTAAGCAGTTAAGGGTCATGATTTGGTTGTGTGGCTTGACAAGTTATTGCCAATACGAATCCTAGTTGTTCTTTGTCAATTTTGTTATTTCTTCCCTTTGAGTTTATGCTTTTTCCTACCAGCGTTTATGCAAGTCACCTAAATCGGGCATTTCTTTTTTATTCCCTTCTTTTACCAGGTTGGTGGAAAACAGAGTGTGGTTTACTGCCTTGATTATGTTCTTTGCTATGCCAACTGCTCTTGCGACTGCTAGCTCAACTTGCTTGATCCTTGCATCCCAATCCATGAAAAGGATGTCCTTGTGTGTCTCCTCAATCTCAGGTGGATTGGCTCTCCTCCCATCTTTTGTTTCTTGCCATTCAATTAGCTCTAAGATTCTAGTGTTTATATCACTAAACTTAGTTCTCTGGTCAATCACTTTATCTGTTAGCTGGTCCCTAGTGATTAGATAAGGAGCGATGTGTGACATCATTTGGAAGAATTTTTCTTACTATTTCATCAGGAGGGAATTTAATTCCAGCACCTCTTTAACGAATTCCTCGACAGTAGGAGTATCCTTATATCTTTCGATGGCTTGCTGCAATTCTTGGAGTTACATATTTTTGGTCGATATATTGGCTTCACAGCCTATCCTTAGGACTTCCATGCTCTCTTGCAATTGGGTGAGATGGTCAGTGGCTTGCTTTTTCACACTTGCCCTCTCTGTTTCGAGCTGTTGCTCAAGCTGTGCAATCTTCTCCTCATTTTCTTTCAACAAAATAGAGACTTTGATGGCTTTTTCCATGGTGGTCGTCGCATATGCTCCCATAAACTATGACAATCTAGTCAAGTTCTCACCTAGGTTGGAAGGGATGTCCCTTCAAACTATGTCCATTGGCTCATTTCTAGGTGGAACCTCAAGTGTTTCTACCCTTCTCATTTTCCTCTTTCTTACTACAGCCTTGTGCAATGGTTTGTAGAACACATCTAAAGGAGGGATTTTAGCAACTTTCAAGACAATATTTATTTTGGGCAGAGCAGGGATAATCTCAGTTTGCTCAAACATTGTTGCTTTCTCTTCTATTGGCTTGGACTCTGTATTTTCTTGATTATGTATAGGTGTTTGACACTCTATTGTTTCTTGGGTATCGATGGTGTTGGTAGTGTCTTGAAGTTTCTTATTAAATTAATCCCACTCTTGTTCCAAACTATCTCATTTGACCTTTGAAATGATCTCTTTAGGTGGAGTGCTCATAACCTATTTCTCGGCTAACTTCCTGTTGGATTCTTCTTTGTTATCAGTGTCTTAAGCCTTTCTTGTATCCAGTGTTTTCTCAGTATTTACCTGAGATTCAATGCAAGAACTAGGTCCTTCGCTATTGATAGTCACACTGGGTGTGGGCTTGTTCTTGATTTTCAACAAGTGCATCAAGATTATTTCGCGTCTTCTGTTTATGAATTCCTAAAAGATTCCAAAATATCCAGGACGCATATTTTCCCGTGCCCATTTGAACTATTGTTCGAAGGATTCAACTCACTATAATAGGTCTTCAAAATCGTTAGCCTCATGGTTATATGGCTTGTTCTTTAGCGCAATAGCGATGTTATATGTTATCTTGTATGGATCAAATTGCATTTTCAGCAAAGTATGAAGCCTAACGCCTTCCATGCTTACTGATTCCTTTATCACATGATTAAAATTTGCCAAAGAAAAAGAACTGCACTTGATAGGAAAAGATGGTCATAATAATTTCTTGCTTTCTTTGAGAACTTTGGTTAGGCCTTTTCCCACGGTCTAGTGGGTGATTTCCCTTGCCAAAAATTTATCAGAAATATAGAAGGGGAGGACATGTGGGTCTAATGTGCTACCAAAAACCCTAACATAGGTGAACCATTCTTCAACAAAATATTTTCCGACAACCAGAAGGTCTGTAGTGGCTTCTTGGGAAAACCTGGGGGCTTTCCTATTGAAAATTAATCGATGCAGTGGAAAAATAACAGCATGACATATTTTATAGAAATGGGTTATGTAATGGGATTCCCACATTTGCTTATGACTAAGATGGATAGGGTAGGGGTCCTATAAGGTCCATTTCCAACCCATGATTGGAAATTTAGTGCAAAAAAAGATGGCATCCATAATGTAGGTACTAAAATAGAATGGAGGAAGGTTCTCTAGAGAGGAGGATCTCTCTTGTCGATATTCGATGATGATGGTGGCTAGGTTATCAAATAGGATGGTGGCCCAATTCATAATGTGGGAATTAACACAGGCATAAATCAGAGGAATCCATTCTATGGAAAACTTAGCATTATTGGGTAACCCATATAATCGACATAGCATAGCAGCTGCGTAGTTGTAGGGGTTTGCCAAAGAGGCTATAGCGTACATACCTGATTTCTCGAATTTGAATTTGTTCTCCAAAATTCTCCAGCCCCGAATCACCTTGAAGGGATCTTGGTTCTTCTTTGCAAAGTTCAACACGTACGTGGTATCTTATGTATCCTAAGGGTCAGGTATATGGTACATTTTCTTTAGGTCCTCTGCTCTAAATGACCCCATGAGCTCCATTCGTGAATTCCTAAATTGCCTATCTTCAATTGTGAGGTTTTCCACCACCCACCTGATCATATCCATGTATGGAAAGATTTTAGCTCTTGCTCCTATCCTATGAAGCAAAGAACAGGTGACATCCTTGAATTGGAGTCCTAAAGTTTTTATTGAATCAATTGTTTCTTTTGTGACAGTAACCTTGGGATGCTCATCCTCTAGCCTATTGCATATGACCTCCCAAGCTGTTGCTCCCACATTGGTGCTGCAGACCGTATCAAAGAATATAGGAGCCATTTCTGTAAACTCAGACTCTACAATGCTCTGTTTCTTTTGGTTTTGCATCACCTTCCTCAATGACATGTCTTTTGTAGCTTGCCTGAAATGGATGAGATATATCAGCGTAGACCGTATTGGGAAATTAAGACTGAAAGCTTTTCTAAAATGACTTTGGATCGTGGGAAAGCTTTAGATGAGATATCCAACATTAACTTCCCATAACTTGGAAAATCATTACCTCTCCTTGGGCTGCTAAACATTAATTACCCTGTCAAACCATTCATTATTACATTCAAACGCAATTATTTCACATGCTTACTGGTCCATTTGCACATCATAATCTTTAAAATGATGTAATGTAGTGTTTCCTACTTATAAGGCAAAATGCGATTGAGATATCGCAATATCACATTTCGCAAATCGTTAATGAAGTTCATAGCGGCAAGGCTTAATTACTTGCGATTTCTGTGGAATGCAATTGCAAGTTCGCAAGTTGATTAAGTGGGATATTGTAGCGAGAGGTTTAATCGCACATTGCAATTTTTTAAAGGTGTTTCATGTTCATCACATGGAGAAAACATGATTTCCGATTTGCGATGGGGATCCTATCTTTGGGTTGTTTTAAGAGTTTTTTTGGCAATTTCTTAGAGTTAGGTTTTATTATTCTAAGATAAAAAAAATTAAAAAATGGTCCCCATTTATACGTCTAACCATAGCTATTGGTATATATAAATGGGGGGGGTTGTTTCATAGTACAACAATTGGTGATTCACTTGGGAGAACCAATTATCTCTGAGTAGTTTTCCGAAATTCCTAAAACTTTCAAAGTAATTAGAGTTATCAGAATAATAATTACATGATTTATAAAGTAAACAACATTTCTCTAGAATCGTAATCACTTACTCATTCTATTTATTCAACTACTTTACTCTTGTAGCGATAAAAATACAAATGTTTGTATCAATCCATGATAAGATTTAAAGTGATATAGCAGGTGTCTTCTACATATTAGTTTTTGGTTGTTTACTCATTTATCACAGATAGAGCCTCTGTTGCCAGTAGGCATTTAGAGCCTCGATAGGGTTATCTTTTAACCAACAATGATTCATTGTCCCATCTGAAACAATTTTCAAAATTCAAAAATGATATTCACTTGCTTTGAATCTCACTTAGATCTTGTCCTTTTCTCCTTTTTTAATATAATATTTTCTTTTAGGTTTCTTAAAAGACATTATCTAGGCTTGGTGACCTAATAATGACAATGCCATTCATTGGTTGTAACTAAACTGAACAAGTTGGCCCTTGATGAGACCCATCGTCCTCTAATCAATGAGATCATTAGTTATTACCCTATTTTGATATGCAGTTTTGGTAATATCAGTTTAATTATTTCCCTATGATCATGGTAAACAATCTCATAATGAGAAATTTTATCTTCTAAGTTTCACATATTTTAGAATTACACTCTAAAAAATGAAAATTTTATCAGATGGGGTGAATCATTGGCTATTTTAAGAGTTTTGGATGATAATGATAGAGTTTTAGGATATTGATCTACAGAAAGTATTTACTAGGTTAAAGATTCTTTTCTTGACTAATAACAAAACATTCATACTTTATAAACATAAGGGTTTGTTCATAGAATAAATGTTCTTAGCAAGATCAAGTTTTTCCAAAGAAATCAATTTACTTTGGTACTCAAATATGATAATTATTTCTTTTAACTTTTACCTACTTATTTAAGCAAAAAATCAAAAATATTGTCAAAGATTTTATTTTTAAAATCCAAAGGTAAATACTACTTAACCTTTATTTTCCTAAGAATCTTAAAGGCGATATAATACAAAATTGGAAGAGGCTATCTTTTAAGAAAAGTATTTTTTTAAGATTTGCCCATTAACGGGCAAAGAATCTATCTTGCCTAACAAGTCTTATAAAAGAAACATTGATTGACCAATTTTCTCAATGATTTGAAAAGCGTCAAGCCATAGTCTTTGGAATTTCGTACATTTACCTTTTTCCTCATGTGCTTTGTCCCATTTCAAAACCAAATCACGTACTTCAAAATTTTTTTGACTGGCAAAGGTTTTATCAAAAGAGGCTTTGACTAATTGTTGATGATGGAAGTGGGTTGCTTTAGCCTTTTCTCGTTCTTCTTCAGGCTTAAGAATCTGAAATTGTCTTGCCTGAAGAGAAGAGGAAGGGTTTTCATCGATGAATCGTACTAGGGAAAGGGATGGGATTGCTCTGTTTGTGGGAAGAAAAAATTCTTTTCCATAAACTAAAGCAAAAGGAGAAGAACCAACAGAGGCCTTTTGTGTAATTTTGTTTGCCCAAAAAGAAAATGTCAATGCTTTGTGCCAATTCCTATGATTTTGGTCAATAGTCCTTTTGATAATTCTGATGAGGTTTTTATTTTTTGATTCTGCTAATCCATTACTTTGTGGATAATAGTTGGCTGAATATTCTAACTTAAAACCTCGCTTTAGAGAAAATTCTACCATTACATTTCCAGAAAAATAAGACGCATTGTCAAACATTAAAGTTGAGGGTAGGCCAAACCTGGTAATTATGTAATGATCAATGAAATCCATAATGCTTTATGTATTAGCTATCTTTAGTGGGATAGATTCTACCCATTTTGTGAAATAATCAGTAGTTATAAGGATGTATCTATGCTGTTTGGAAGAGTTAATAACAATCTCACCAATTATGTATAATCCCCATTCTTCGAATGGTTGTTGAATGTTTATTGGTTGTAGAGGGAATGTTGGCTTCCTTTCTCTTCCGACAGTAGTTTGACAAGTTTTTTCTTGCATATTTGTGTGCATCCTTAAATATTGTTGGCCAATAATATCCTGCATGCGGATTTTGTGAGCTATGGTATTTCCTCTAAAATGTCCTTTAGCTAGTCCATCATGTAATTCCTGCATGACCTTCCCAGCTTCAAGTTTTTCTAGGCATCTTAACAATACTGAATCATAATTTTTTATAAACAATACATCATTGACTAATTCATACTGATTTGATTTCAACCTTAAATCATGCTTTGTTTTAAAATTAAGATGCATAGGAGCATACCCATTCTTCAAATAAAATTTCAAATCAACATATTGTGTTTGTTCATTATTGAGGATTACCTCTAATATTTGTACTTGATTACCTTGATCTTCTTCTTCTGATAAGTGGGAAGCTCTAATTAACATCTTACAAAAACCTTGGCCCCTAACAATTTTACTTGGCTGGATTTATACATCATATTCTTGAAGCATGGTAACCCAATTGGCTCTTTTCTCCCCTACTTCTCTTTGGATCAATAATTTCCCTAATGTGGGGTAGGGTACTACTATCTTTGTATGGGTTTTGAGAAGAAAAGGCCTGAAATGTTTCAAGGTCTTAAAAACAACAAATGATTGCTTTTCAATAGCTGAATAATTTAACTTGGCACCTTGCAAATTGGAACTGAAAAGGAGATGGGTGCCTTGACATTTTTTTCATTCAACTGTGTTAAAATTGCTACATATGATGTATCAGATGAAAAAGTATATAATATAAATGATTTGAGAAAGTTAGGAGTTGTCAAAGAAGGAGCATTAATAATGGTTCTTTTAATTAACTCAAATGACTCACTTTCGTCTTTGCCCCATTTGAAAATTGTGTTTTTTCTTATCATTGCTTGAAGGGGTAGCACAATCTATGAAAAATCCGGAAAAAGTATTTTTACAAAATTAATTTGGCCTAGGAATGATTGCATGGTATTTTTTTATGTGGGGGAGGAATCTTTTCAATCTCTTGGACTCTATCAGGATCAATGTAAATCCCTTTCTTGGACACTATACACCCAAGAAGTTTTCCTTTTATTAAAGCAAAATAATATTTTTTGGGATTTAAAGAAATGCCATATTCTTGCATCTTTCAAAAATGTGCTTTAGATCACTTAAATTATTGTTCCTATCCTTAGAATAGACTATGATGTCATCTAAGTAAATAACAATTGATATATTAATCAGACCTTTAAAATAAATATCCATAGCACGTTGAAATGTAACACCTGCATTAATGACTCTAAAAGGAATCTTCTGATAGGCATATGTTCCCCACTTGGTCCTAAATGTTATCTTTAAAATTTCATATGGATGCACAAGAATTTGATTATTTCTTGAAAACCCATCTAAAGAAGACATTAATTCGGAACTTGCAACTGATTGCAATATCTGTTCCATGGTAGACAAAGAAAAGTTATCTTTTTTACAAGCTTTATTTAGGTTTCTAAAATTAATACAAATCCTAATATCACTGTTCTTTTTCCTTATAGGCACCATATTTGATACCCACTTTGAGTGTCTAACAGGGAATATTATTTTGGCTTTCAGAAGCTTGTTCAATTCGGATTTGATTTGACTCTCAAGGTTTGGGTGAATTTTCCGAAGCTTCTGTTGAACTGGTTTTTCATTCGAAGTCATAGGTATGGTATGTTGAATTACAGAGGTATCATAGGTCTTGAGATTTGCGTAATCCCAAGAAAAGACACCTTTGTATGTTTTCAACAACCTAATGAATGATATTGTTTCTTCAGATGATAGGCCAAGACCTAGGTTGATATTTTGAGGTTTGTTGGTTGACCCTAGGTTTACTACTTCAAATCTCAAAGTAGAACTTTGGGTTTTGGAGTTGGTAACTTTCTTGAACCTATCCTTTAGATCATAGAGATCTTCCATCTTAACTACAGACTTTGGGATTGAGTTTTGGTCTTGATTGTGTTTAATTTGTAGATCATGTTCATGTTCATCTATGACCTGTTCCTCATACGACCCTTCTGATGTAACAAAATTAACTATATCCACATCATTATTGAATTCTCTCCAATTTTTTATGTTACCGAGAATAGACGGCCTAAATATTAACTCTATTCAAAAACTGTCTGGACTGAAATCTTTTGAAGGTATAAGCTCGGATTCCACATTAGCGAGTAAGTTGGCACTTGCGGTTTACAACCTAGGAACTGAAGAAATATTAAAAGTGGTGAAATGGGAAGTAAGTTTTTGTGCTAACGATTGATAATGTTTAAGGTGCCCAGAGACACAACAAATTGTATTTCTTACCTGCTTAACGATTATTTCATAATCTCCATAGACTTGCAAATATTTGACATTAAGACCAATGGATTTAGATAGTCCTCGGATCAATTCTTCATATTCAATGATATTATTAGTGCATTGAAATTCAAGTTTGCAGGTTAATATGGTTTTCTCTCCTTGCAGGTTAATCAAAATGCATCCTGTGCCTATGCCGTTTTCAGATTTGGAACCGTCAAAATAGAGAGTCCAGAACAAAGAATTATTTGAAATTTTATCTACTACATCTACACACTTGGAAGCATCTATTTTTGAAATGTTTTCTATTTGAGACACTATGGTATTATCTGGGAAGGGATACCTCTGAGTATTAAAGGATCCCAAAAATGACTCGGCCAAGTAATTTCCAATGATGTTATTGGTGAAGGAAACAGGTTCATTTCTTCCCTCAAGGTTAGTGAATGTGTATAACATGAAATTTTCTCGGTCTACTCTAATTTGATTTGGTTTACCATTATGTGGCAACCACATGTGAGACCAATCAATTGCGAAGTGACCATGCAACTTTTCAGACCAGTCCGTACTTAGAATCAAACCATAGAATTTTGGGATATCAGCCACTAGAATATCGAGTATTTATGAAACTTTTGGATTAGAGGAAACCCTAATTGAAACTAATGTTATTTCTCTAAGTACCTCTACTTTTTCATGTTTAATTGAACTAATTGAATTTTTGTCTTGGCATAATATTTGAAGAGGCTCCTAAATCAACAAGGCAATTATGAACATTTCTGTTAAAAATTTCATAAGTAAAAAGAAATGGAGGAATATGAGAAATAGATCTATCACTAATTAGGACTAAATCTGAAGGATCTACTTTGTTTGAATATGAGGGAGGTTTTCCCATATCATAGGCATCCTAAGTAACCACAGCAAATGGTAAAGGAGATACAAGAACTAATTTTAACTCTCTTAATACAATTTTATGTTGTTGTTTGATTTTAGTGAGTTCGTGTAACAAAATGTTTGCTCTAGTCTTTTTCATATCTTCCACTATGTTATATTCCACTATATCTGAGATCACCAAGGTTTTGGAAGCATTTGGAGGATCTAGTGGAATAAGGTCAGTTTGGATAGTCTTAGACTTCTTGCTTAGGGTTTCTTCTTTACAGGGGTAGCAGTGTTTTGTTTCTGATTTGTTATAGACATATGAGGAGAGTTTTTACTTCTTGTGGTTACTAGCATAGATTGTGCTTCTTCTTCATTTGGGAGGATGAAATCCCACATTCCATTTAATTCAACTTCTTCTTCTATTTTAGCTTCCTCTTCGGCTGGTGAGTCTTCTTTTGCTTCTTGATCAGATTCAAAATTTGAAATAGTATTTGGCAGTTGCGATGTAGAAGAAGGATTTATTTTAAATGAGCGAAAAGGTTTCTTGGGGGTAGAGGATTCAACGACTTGTTTCTTGATTTCGACCATTTCATTAGACATGGTCTTTAACACTTTTTGAAGGCCTTCAAGATCAAAAGGGTCCTTTGAAGCTTTCTTTTTTGGTTCATCCTTAAATGTTACTTTCTTTGACTTCCTCTCATCTATTTGTGATCTCTTTTCTAAATCTATAATCCTTCTTTCTATAGACAGGGCTTCTTTCATGTTTTCTACAAGGGTCACCTTATTCGCTCTATCTACAAAAATTGCAATATTATAAGAGATGATATGTACCATTCTATTTGTAGATCTACTACAAGTTTTAATGCAGCTGGGATATTATTTAGCAACTTGTTAAATATGGAATTTAAGTCTTTGATCCCCTCATTTGAATTAACTTTTAAGTTAGAAATATCATTGATCAAGGATGCTATGGTCCTATCATCACCAAATTTTTCAAGAAATACTTCTTGAAAGGTATCATAGTCTCTTATTGAACCTACTGGAAGGGAAAAATACCAAGATCCAATAGATCCTTGGAAGGTATATAGGAATATTCTAATTACAACATCTTCATGTGTAACTCCATTAAGATTCATGGCTAACACAAATTTCTTTAGATGTTCTTCAGCAGGAAGACCATCGTCGAGATTGTACTTAGGTAGCCATTTTTCTGGGTTTGTTGGTAGTGCATTTGGATTTGTAACCAGAACAACATGAGGATTTGTCTAGGGTTTAGTGGGTTGATTTCCCATAACTTGAGTTGGAGAATGAGAAGATGGGAAGCTCGATCTAGAAGTAGGTATAGATGGCGAAGAACTTACTGCTGGGTTAGTACTACTAGTAGCAATACTAATTGGAGAAGTGGATAATTGAGAAGTTGTGGATTGAGTAGAAGTGAATGGAGGAGTGAATGTTTGAAAAGGTGATGTGATCTCATTGGTATCTAAATCAGATCTTGGTGAGGTAACTTTCCTATGCCGTGGAGGTATGGGGAACTCAAAAGGGGTTACTCCAAGCCTTTCACTTTGCAATCTAGTTAATACACCTGTTTGTCATAATAAGGAAGTAACACTTTCTTTAGAAACTTCAGGCCTCTCTGGTTTCTTGGCAGAAATGGATATTTGTTCCAATTTCTGTATCAAATAATGGATTTCGGGAGACTCGAGAGTGCAATCTGGAGAAGATGGTCACCTTATTACTTCAGAAGATGAGGGAGATGTTTCTGCAACTTTAGATTTCTGATCAGGAGATTTTGAACAAGATCTAGGTGTAGAAGTTGTGGAGGGGTTTTGACTCTTATGAAAGTTTTTTGATTGATATTTAGGTTTATATGCCATTCATAGATGAATAGCCCTCCTTCTAGTGCCAAAATGTTGTAGCCTTGTATTTCTACTACCAAAACATGGGGGATAATCACCTGGTCTGGACCTTAAGACAACTCATTTTCCATTTAAAGTGGTGGCTCCAACTGGGGATAATGGGACCATTTTCCCAGTGTGGGTTTTAAGATGAGAGTGGGTGGTTCACGAGTGATTGCAATAGAATAATGGTAATCTAAATGACCTATTCTATTATGCAAATCTCTAAATAACTTATTCTAATATAAACCCAGGCATTTCTATGTGATATGCGATCTACACAGATATCTGTTTGACATGTGATAATAAGGATCAATCAAGCATAAAACTGAGATGATAAGGTATAAAGATAATTTCTTTGACTAAATAGTTAGTTGAAGAAATTGTATAAACTATATCACTTATATGATGACTTATATATGAAAGTAGACAATTTCAGCTAGGCATCATATAATAGTGCAATTAACGCTTAATAGAAATAATGTATCCCATACATAATTCATGAAAATAAAGTGTTGTCACTAATTAAATAGAAACATAATCAATCATACAAGATAAAAGTACCATATGTGTGAAGTTCTGCTCATCTAACTAATGACATGGATCAACTCCTTTCTTTAGATCAAATTATCTCCCAAGTATACAATAGTGCATCAACATAGGAAAGTAGTTTGATATTTAAAGAAACGATCATGTTACATAATTTCACCAAAGCATTCACAAACTTACAACAGTGAATTCGTTGCAAATGTTTTTGATAAAATTTTGGACCCTTCTCTAAATGCATGAGAAGGGTATAAATACTATTCTAACTAATGTGAAAAAATAGACTATACAAAAATTTGAGGAGGTTTCAAACAACCTTGCTCCTAACTAGTTAACTAAATCTAAAAATAAACAATGGCTTGATGAGCAGAGGCTAAGATGATGATTTACTATTTTCCATCTTGTCCTTCAAGTCACATATGTTGGCCATCGGTTTGACTTGAGGAGGTGCCCCAAAATGTGTTCTGACCTGTCCTATGAAGATTGCATTGGTGAGAGGTGGCAACACCTGCTGAGTTTAATGAAGTGAGTAGTTAAGGGTCATGATTTGGCTGTGCGGCTTGAAGAGGTATTGCCAATATGAATCCCAGTTGGTTTTTCCAATTTTGTGATTGATTCCCTTTGAGTTTCTACTCTTTCCTACCAGCTTTTATGCAAATCACCTAAATCGGGAGTTTCTTTTAGATTGCCTTCTTTTACCAGGTTGGTGGCAAGCATAGTGTGGTTTATTGTCTTGATTATGTTCTTCACCATGCCAGCTACTCTTGCCACTAATAGCTCAACTTTCTTGATCCTTGCATCCCAATCCGTGAAAAGGATGTCCTTATGTGTCTCCCCAATCTCAGGCCGACTGACTCAACTTTTGCTGGAGGATCTGAAACTGCTGCTTGTGGCTTTCTTCCCATCTTCTGTTTCTTATGATTCAATGAACTTTGAGATTCTTTTGTTTAGATCAATAAACTCGGTTCTCTGGTGTTGCGGGAAATTCTCCCCTAAGGTTCTTGGGTGAAACCTTAGCAGACGGAAGATTATCTAAGTTAAGAAACACACACACATACAACCGGTTATGCTATAGATAACTACCTCTAGGGTGAAAGGGGCATACCTGATGTCCTACGTTTGGGTAGTTACTCAAGGGTGCAAACCCTTCTTCACGTCCCTTCCGCTCCTTGGTCCTGTAAAAACCACAATTCCACAAACTACAACAGTATATGGACAAGATTTTACATAAAATGATCTTTGTGTTATATGAAAAGATGAGTTAGTTACAAACTTCTAAGCATCTATTCAAGTATGAACTTCACATATAAATATCATTAACACAAAGAAAAGAGCGTTTCGGGAACAAGACGTGTTTCTTTATTAGATAAATAAAATAATATGAAACAAGAGCAATATCACCTGAATCCGCTTCTGCAAGCTCCAAGCTCAGCCTCCTTCTGGATCCGTCCCGCCTCAAGCCACTAGTAGGTCACCTTCCATTACTCTCTCCAAGATGTGATGGGAAAAAATGAACATCCAAACACAAAGGAAACAAGGGTTTCCTATACAAGATGGGGGGAAGTGCAGAAGGCACAAGGGTCTTCAGACCTGATCAGGGGGATAGAAAATCAGTATAATAACTTTGCTCAAAAATTTCTCCTCCTTAGGCCTTCCCCATGATGTCTTTTTATACCAACTCCAAGGTAGTTGTTTAGT
>APFE031231797.1:68811-88874 GCA_000404065.3 Pinus taeda | reverse complement strand
TGATCAGCAGGTGAAACCCGCGATCTCCGCCCGAAAATAAGGAATTTTTATATTTTTTAAGTGTTTTAATACATATACGCGGGTAAGCTATGTAGAACCCGCGTATACACGCGTTTAACTCAGGGCAATGTCGCGTACAGGGAATAAAACACTGTTTTTTAGATATATGACCAGGTCTGGAAGGAGGGGTTGCCCTAGGCCATGGCTGAAGCATCACAAACCATACTGGTGAGATTTGGACCTATAACATCTGGTCAATCACTTTGTTTGTTAGCTAGTCGTTGGTGATCAGATAAGGAGCGATGTGTGAAATCTTTTGGTAGAATTGTTCTTGTTGTTTCATCAAGAGGGATTTCAATTCTAGTGCCTCTTTAATGAACTCCTCGACAATAGGAGTATCCTTATATCCTTCCATGGCTTGCTACAATTCTTGGATTTGCATATTTTTGGCTGATATATCGGCTTCATAGCCTACCTCTAGGACCTCCATGCTCTCTTGCAATTGGGTGAGTTGGTCAGTGGCTTGCCTGTTCACACTTGCCCTCTCTGTTTCGAGCTGCTACTTGCGCTGTGAAACCTTCTCCTCCTTTTCTCTCAACAAAATAGAGACTTCAGTGGCTTTGTCCATGGTGGTCGTTGCATATGCTCCCATAAATTGTGAAAATCTAGTCAAGTTTTCAGCTGGGTTGGAAGGGATGTCCCTCCAAACTATTTCCATTGGTTCATTTCTAGGTGGGAGCTCAGGTGTTTCTACCCTTCTCTTTTTCCTCTATCTTCTTACTATAGCCTTATTCAACAGGCTGTAGAACACATCTAGAGGAGGGATTTTAGTCACTTTCGAGACAATTTCTGTTGTTGGTAGAGAACGGATAATTTTAGTCTACTAATACATTGTCGCTTACTCATCTATTGTCTTGGACTCTGTATTTTCCTAATTATGCAAAGGTGTTTGACACTCCATTGTTTTCATGGTATCTGTGGTGTTGGGAGAGTCTTTCAGTTTCTTATTAAACTAATCCACTCCTGTTCCAAATGTCACATTTGACCTCTGAACTGATCTCTTTTGGTGGGGTGCTCATAACTTATTTCTCATCTGGCTTCTTTCTTGATTCTATTGTGTTATTGGTGTCTTCAGACTTCCCTGTATCCAATGTTTTCTTGGTATTTACCTGAGATTCAATGCGAGAACTAGGTCCTTCGCTATTGATAGTCACACTGGGTGTGGGCTTGTCCTCGATTTTCAATCAGTGCATCGAGATTATTTTGAGTTTCCTATTTTTTAATTCTTGAAAGTTTCCAAAATCTCCAGGACTCAAATTTTCCCTTGCCCATTTGAATGATTTTTTGAAGGATTCAGCCAATTGTAACAGGTCTTCAAAATATTTAGCCTCGTGGTTATATGGCTTGATCTTTAGAGCAATAGTTATGTTATATGCTATCTTGTCTGGATCAAATTTCCTTTTTGGAAAAGTATGAAGCATGAGGCCTTCCATGCTTACTGATTCCTTTATCGTATGATTAAAATTTTCCAAAGAAAAAGAACCGCACTTGATAGGAAAATATGGCCATAATAATTTCTTGTTTTCTTTTAGAACTTTTGTTAGGCCTTTTCCCACGGTCTGGTGGGCAATTTCCCTTGCCAACAATTTATCAGAAATATATAAGGGGAGGACATGTGGGTCTATTGTGCTACTAAAAGCCCTAACATAGGTGAACCATTCTTCAACAAAATATTTTCCGACAGCCAGAAGGTCTGTAACGGCTTCTTGGGAAAACCTGGGTGCTTTCCTATTGAAAATTAATTGATGTAGTGGCAAAATAACAACATGACATATTTTATAAAAATGGGGTATGTAATGGGATTCCCACATTTGCTTATGACTGAGATGGATTGGGTAGGGGTCCTGTAAGGTCCATTTCCAACCCATGATTGGAAATTTAGTGAAAAAACAGATGGCATCCATAATGTAGGAAATGAAATAAAATGGAGGAAGGTTCTCTAGAGAGGAGGATCTCTTCTGTCGATATTTGGTGATGATGGTGGCTAGGTTATCAGATAGGATGGTGGCCCAATTCATAATGTGGGAATTAACATAGGCATCAATCAAAGGAATCCATTCTATGGAAAACTTAGCATTATTAGGTAACCCATATAGTCTACATAGCATAGCAGCTGCCTAGTTGTAGGGGTTTGCCAAAGAGGCTATAACATACATACCTGATTTCTCGAATTTCAATTTGTTCTCCGACATTCTCCAACCTTGAATCACCATGATGGGCTCTTGGTTCTTCTTTACGAAGTTGGCCATGTACGTGGTATCATATATATCCCAAGGGTTAGGTATATGGTACATTTACTTCAAGTCCTTTGCTCTAAATGATGCCATGAGTTCCATTCATGAATTCCTGAATTGCCTATCTTCAATTGTGAGGTTTTCCACCACCCACCTGATCATATCTATGTATGGAAGGATTTTAGCTCCTGCTCCTATCCTATGAAGGAAAGAACAGGTGGAAGCCTTGAATTGGAGCCCTGAAGGTTTTATTGAATTAGTTGTTGCTTTTGTGATAGTAACCTTGGGAAACTCATCCTCGAGCCTGTTGCATATGACCTCCCAAGTTGTTGCTCCCTCGTCAGTGTTGTAAACCGTATCAGAGAATATAGGAGCCATTTCGGTAAAATCGAACTTTGCAATGCTCTGTTTCTTCTGTTTCTGTGTCACCTTCCTCAATGACATGTCTTTTGTAGCTTGCCTGAAATGGATGAGATATATTAGTGCAGATGGTATCAGGCAATTAAGACTAAAATATTTTCTGAAATGACTTTGAATCATGGGAAAGGTTTAGATGAAATATCCAACGTTAACTGCCCATAAATTGGTTAATCATTACCTCTCCTTGGGTCGCTAAACATTTATTACCCTGTCAAAATGTTAATTATTACATTCAAACACAATTATTTCACATGCTTACTGCTCTATTCACACATCGCAATCTTTAAAATGATGTAATGCAGTGTTTCCTGCTTATAAGGTGAAATGTGATTGCGATATTGCAATATCGCATTTCACAAATCATTAATGAAGTTCATAGTGGCAAGGCTTGATTACTTATGATTTTTGTGGAATGCGATTGTGAGTTCACAAGTTGTTTAATTGGGATATAGCAGTGGGAAGTTTGATCACACATCACAATTTTTTAAAGGTGTTTCATGTTCATCACATGGATAAAATGCAATTTGTGATGGGGATCTTATCTTTGGGTTGTTTTAAGAGCTTTTTAGGAAATTTCTTAGAGTTAGTTTTTATTATTCTAAGACCAAAAATTTTTAAAAAGGGTCCCATTTATATGTCTAACCTTAGCTATTGCTATATATAAATGGGGGGGTTGTTTCATAGTAAAACACTACCATAACACATGATCATTTAAGATGTAGGTGACCAGGAGAGGCAGCAAGGTTGTGAAGCGGGATAGTGGCTTTCGGCACTACTAATAAAAAATACGCAAGAGTCACTGAGTGATGGAGGTGGGCAATCGAAGTCGACAGTGACTGTCTACAAGGTCTGGTTCGGCTGGAAGGAAAAATTGCACAAATTTTGGGAGGGACATTTCAGGCTGTAGGAAGGTAAGGTAGGTAGGATCTGTGTAGTTTCTAGAACAACTGGACAACAGGGGCTGGAAGGCAAAAATTGCACATTTTTCTTGAGGAAAAGGTCAGGCTGCAAGCAGGGTTAGGAAGAAGAGATTGTGTAGTTTTTGGTAGGAATTGCCAGGAAGCCTAGCAACCAAAACTGCACAATTCCCAGAGGGAAATAGCAGTTGGCTGTTGGGGTCACTGGTAGCCAAAATTGTGCAATTCCCATAGGGAACTGGCAATTGGTTTCTAGGGTCACTGGTAGTAGAAACTACACAATTCCTGGAGGGAACTGGCCGTCTATTGCTAGGAGCTGTTGGGGAAGGAAATTGCACTTGAGGCCAGGAGGTTGGCCTGTTGATCATCTCTTCACAATTTCTGAGTTGAGTGGAATACTGGGAAGTAGAAGGCCTACTCATGAAAACTGTGTAATTTTTTAGATGAGCAGTCGTTCAACTATGGGGATGACTGATTAGGAAAATTGCACAATTTTCTAAGGGAGACAATGATGGGCACTTGGTGTCTGTCTGACTTGTCTGCGCAATTTCCTCAGTCATATAGGCGATTAAGGTCAGTGGGCTCTGCATAATGTTTTAGGGGAGTCATCCCCAAGGTGACTGTCAGGTTTGATTGTCCAGTTGGACAGCATGAGAGTTGATTGAATTTCTTGCGGGAAATGCAGCTTGAAAATACTAGCTTGCTACTTTTGCATTTTTCTAGTTGACGATTGATCAAGTCGATGGCGGGGTGATGGTCCGGTTGTCAGAGGGGAGTCTGGTAATCAAAGCTTCATCAGAAATGACTGAGTGTGTGAACAATCGAAAGATGCATAGGTGATCATACAAACACACACTCACATCACTCGATGATGAAATGACCCAAACCATCTAGACACACATGTTCAACATGACTAACCGATGGTGCAACAGACAAGCGTGACACTCATGATTAACCGTTCATTAATCGATACGATTCTTGCGCAACAGTGAGTGCGACTCTGTGTGTAAGTTTGATAGATGCTTTCATGGTGGACACAACAAGCACATACGAAGTGAAGACTTTGAGCATAACAAGAACATGATCGTAAGCATGACTTAGACACAATCATGAAGAATCTTGAATGAAATGAACAAGCAAGGTGAATGCAAGGACTCACACGAGCTCATGGAGTGAACCCGAGTGTGTGTAGTGATCAAGTGAAACTCTCAGGGGAGGCTTAGAAATTGGTTGTTGGACATGGAATCCCCCCACAACATGTTTTGGGGCTCAAAGCCCAAGTTTTGGTCAAAGTTTTGTAAGACTCTATGAATTGTGGGCGCGGAGCACGAAGTAGAGGTCAAGTCATAGGGTTGTCCACCTTAAAGTTAAATAGAGCGAGGCTCTAAGTTGTAAAGATAGTTAGGAGTAAAGGAATGGTTCGAGCTTAGAGTAGGATTATAAGTGTATTGGGTCATAGTAGTAGGAAAAGGCTCTGTAGCTGAGTGCACAGAGGCATAGTAGAGTTCGCAGCTGAGTGTGCGGACCCCTGCAACTGAGTGCACAGATGCCTAGTAGAGTCCACAGCTAAGTGCGTAGGGTGGTGTCGAGTCTATAATCGGGATTGAAGATTAATAAAGAGAAGTTGATTCATATTTCTGTGTAACTATTGTGCATATTTTCCTTTACGTTTATATTGGTCTATTTATCGCGCGCACAGATATGATTGTTGAATATGCTATAATAATCATTAATCTTACACACACAAGATAAGTAATTGGGTAATAATAGATTAAATAGCAAGGAACTTGGGTATTACATGGGTTGCACCCCGACTAGGGCTGCACGGAAGCAGCACCGCAGGTTGTGAAGAGGTAGAAAGTGCGCGTAGCAACAGGTCAGATTGCAGACCTCCAGAAGCCCATCAGACATCCCCAGGGTGCGGAAACTAGGTTCTAGTACCCTCCCATACTACTTCGGGTGAGACTTCAGTCCGCGCTCCACAAACTATTGCTGAAAGGGCCAGTAGTACCAGGATTTGCTTGGCTAAATCACCTCTAAACCTGGGTTAGGCCCATACAAGCCAACAAATGGTTCCATTGTTGGGACTAGGATCTGCATAAAGGATGTCTAATGTCATCCCACTGGAATCCAACGAAGAAAGAAATTGAAGAGTGGTTGGACAAGAAGATTCACGAGTTCATGACATAGGAAAATAGAACTCTGCGAGTATCTAAGAAACAATGGTTGGAGTGCTACTTGTATATGGAAATCCACAAAATTTTCTTTACATCCTTTCCTTTTGAGTTGTATGAGTGGATCGCAAAGTTAGTAGATAGCCAGGGAAGGTGTAGGCTCGATAAACCATTAGTGTGGACTCTAGAATTAGTGCGCATACTAGAAGCATCAGGAGATAAAATAGCGTGAGCTATGGACCATTGGCTCGACAGAATAATAGGAGGATTTATCACTAAGTTTGCGGTAGACATGACTGTTAGCTACAATGAGGTAGAGTGACATTTTATCAAGGGACTGTGAGGTAAGTATATTAAATATATGAGCACTTGGATTAAGAGGCTATTGTGTGAAAAGTAGGTTATGTGAATAAATTAATGTTTGGAACTATGCGAAGCGGGAAGATCTACAGAAGCAAAAGTAGTGAAGAGTTAGAAAACAATCCCTTAATTTCACCCTCACAGGAAAACGAGAAAGAGCTTGTGAAAGTTTCTCCGAGAAGTGCAGTCAGTCTGATACGGCAGCGCATTCCACATTTACCACCTCCACCCACACCACCACCCATTTCACCCCCCTCACCTCCATCTCCACCCACTCCACCTCCGCCACCACAGCAATTCAGTATGGTGAGCGCGATCAAACTACCGGTGTTCAAAGGAGTAGGGAATGAAGATCTGGACCAATTTTGGTTCGTGGTAAAAGCAGTATGGGAAGCACAAGGTGTTGTGGATGACAATATTAAAAAGGCTACATTGGTGAGTGCACTGTAGGATCACGCATTAACGTGGTATATCAAGCATTCTAATGACCACCCGAATGCAGGAATTGCAGAGATCCAGGCCAAGCTGAACAGGGAATTTAGCAGGCCAAAATCAGAAACACAATCAATCATCGGGTTTAAAGAGATCATGATGCTCCCGGGTGAGACCCCCTGGGATCTAGATCAAAGGCTGAAGAGTACGATCCATGAAGCCAATATGACATTAATAGATGCATAGCATCGCGCATGGTTTGTGGTCTCACTTATGCCACACTTAAGGATGGCGTTGTCGCAACAAAACTTTCCACCTAGGTTGAAGCATTGGCGATGGAAATGAGATTACATGAGACCCCTATACAAGAGACTGGGTTTGAAGTCCAACAAATCCATGCACAACTATAGAATCTGTGTATGGAAATGAAAAGTTTGAAATAGGACAAGACACCTTGGCTGGAGGTGCATGAGGAAGTATGGTGCATAAAATTCAAAGGCCAAGGGAACGACAAAGACCACTATCTAGTATTTGCGAACTACTTGGCAGGAGGAGGGCCAATGCTGCTAAGACCAGAGGCACAGGCAAGGCCAAGCGCGGCGTCTGCATTATGGTGCATGATCTGTAGATAGGAGGAAAACACACCACGGATAATTATCATCTGTTGCAGAAGTACAGGCAGACGTCCCAGCAATTGTTTTGTAATTTTTGCAGGTCGGTAGGCCATGACGAATGCACCTACCAAAGCTATGAACTAATGATGGATCGGACTCTTGCATACAGGGTGCAGATCGAAACGTGAGCCCTCGACCCAACTGCAGGGATGGCGCGAGCTAGGTTTCAGGTGCGCGGTTGGGATCAAGGCGGAATGGGACCAGGAAGGGGTTGTAGACAAATAATTTGTTACAATTGCAGAGGGCCAGGGAATTATGCCCGTGATTGTACAAACCTGACAATAATATCATGTTGGTACTGTACTCAGTTTTATGATGAGGCAGAAGACTGCCCTTCGCTGATAGTGAGGATGTGCAAAAAGGAGGTACTCCAGCCCCCTCCGACCCAGAATTTACAAATGATGAGGTCTGAGCTGTGCAAAGAAGACCCAAATGTAAACATGATGCTCAAGAGCAGTATGACCATGATAGATGATAAAGGGAAGCAGCCAGAAGAAAGCACGTGGGTTCGCAAGGCCCCTATGAAGGAACTCGAGTTTGATATAGAACGTGCGAAGGAGACATTCATGGAAACTAAGAAGAGCTTCACGGAGGCCTCTTCAGGAACTAGAACCAGGGATGGATCCTTCAATGCTCACTACCTTTTTGGAGACATGCATGAAACTACTGCATGATAGCAAGGCAGTCAAAGGACTATAGGAACTTATCACTATGTGCGTGGGGTCAAGAGAACCACGCGTGGTCCGAAAACTGGGGAAGCATGCATTGCACATCGGAAGGGAAATGAGGTTGACTGCATAGATTAGCGAGTATGAAATGGATTAGGTAATCCTAGATCTAGGTTTGGACATGAATGTACTACTAAAGAAAAAATGGGAATGCATGGGCAAACCCACGTTACAATGGTCTCCTATTGAGTTACAAATGGAAAACCAACAAAAGATTTTGCCCACGGGAAGATTGCAAGGGGTAACTGTTAGCTCTACTATGCAGTGCTGACTTGTTAATGACAAAGAGAAGCATGGTCTATTATTCTATCTCCAAAAGAAGGCTCACAATTGGTCATTTCTCCTTTTTCTTCCACCCCGCTTCCTCTCCGCCACCTCCATTCCTCTCTTTTTCTCCTAAAACCTGACAAATTAACCCCTTTGGCCTTAGGCCCAAACGCCAAAACCACAAACCCACCATAAAACTACACCCATATGACTTCCTGCATTCATAACTCATTGCATTTCACCTCCGCCTTTGATCACTCCACCGATCCAACAGCTCCCGTTGCACCTGATAAAGGCGACCTGCTCCACAAATCCCCACCATCAGATCATCACCACCGAAGATCTAACGGCCTTCACACTTATCGCGTTGGAAATGTGATCGAATGTTAGCACGCGATGAGAGCGGTTTTCCTCTCTCATCTACCACTACGTGTCGATCGTTGAGTGGCATCGGTCGGTCTAGTCCTTTTACCGCTTTACGCCCGAAGGTGGTGCGATCAATACCATTTCTGCCTGAACAAACTGCTCCCTCTCGTTAACATCTATGCAGCTCTATCGCTTGATCACTATTTGATCTGACCACCAGAGATCTAATGACCCAAATTCATCCCACTCCCACCTTGACTAATAGACTCTGTCGAGCCATCTCTGTTGTGTATTCTCCTGACCTGACGATCATCCTTCCCTCTCATCTCGACTGTCCGATTCACCCATGCACTCCACGTCCTCTGACCACTCCACTTGCTCAAAGAAGGAAGATGAATAGCTTACCAGTACCAGTCACTAACAGATAATATGGTCGAGGGGGAAAAGGACAAAGCACCACACTATAGCTGCATTTATCAGTTATGGAACTTCACTGGTACGAGCACTCCAACTGCCTAAGAGGATAGCACAGCACCTGAACATATCGAATTCATCTACTGAAGTAAGCAAACATGTTCAAAGACTCCATCAGGTAGTTAAATGTAGTTGGCGGTCAATTATGACCCCTCCATACCTAATCAGCCCAAGTGCCCTGTAATGTAAATCTATAAATACCCAGAAGCAAGATGTAATCGGGGTGGGTAGTTGGTATTTTGATGTAAGGTTCAACTTCTAGAGACTGTGGATATTTTTCCACTTGCAGTGTCTCATCTTCATTTTCAACTAAAACAAGCTTCTTTTGTTGTTAACTGGTCACTTTCCATTTTCCTTTGTTCTAAGCTATGCTTGAGATGGTGTGTTCTTGGTCTTTAAGGTTTAGCACTAGAAAGTTGTCATCATGTCTATGTGTTAGATTGTTGAATGCATCATTGAATAGGTTATTCAGGTTTCTTTCTATCTAGTGTCAGAGAGCTGTCATCCTGTCTATGCATTAGTAGATTAGATCTACAAGCTTCTTTACTGGTTACAACTGGCCATCACATGGTCTTGTGCATCTGCTGGTGTGGTCAGTATTCTCCATATTCACCTTATTTCTAGACTGTGAGTAGTTGGTGGTCTAAAGCCTTGTAATCTGGGGGGTTTTCATGCATGTCTAGAGTGAAACAAAGTAGAAGTGGTTATCTGGCTTGGACAAGCATCATTCCTTCCATTCATCCATTTCAACAAATAAGTTGAATTTATATGTTACCAGGCATCTCCAAGCTACAACCTAGGAGAGTTTCTTGGAATCCTAACATAATTGGCGCCATTGTCAGGGAGAGGAGACTGAAGCTCACCTTCCCTAGGAGAATGAAACAGACCCAACTTTGATGATAGACAAAGTCTGGACACATTTCGGTTGTAATCATCTATGTGGTGACTCTACTGGAGGACCAACCTTTTGACGACTCCACATCACAGTTCTGGCTCAGTTTGTGAGGCATACTCAGAGAAATCCTCAAAAATTACCAGATGACTCAGTGCCTAACCCTAAGAAGATTGTCAAGTAGAGAAAAAAATTACAGAAAGGAGCATCAAGATCAGGTAAGCCTAAACAATCTTAAGCATCTCTGCAAGAAAGGCTTGTAGTTGAGCATGCACATGTTGAAAATATAGAGCCTAGTACTATCAGTGAAGAAATATCTCCAGAGATTCATAAAGCTCCTTGTTCAATAAGTTCCCCTTTGGATCTCAGTCCAAAGAAAACCTCCCCTATAGTCCATCAGTTCCCTTTTGCCCTGTCATTCATTTCTTAGCCTTCTATCATCCAAACAACCAGTACCCTTCCATCTATCCCAGTCATGGAAGGCCAACAAGCACCTATCAAAATGGAAAGAATCATCGCTGCTAGTTATGGACCCCTGATCCTGCCTATTCCTTTAAATGCCATGCCTACAGGGGAATATCAAAAATACATGCCTAAGTTCACTAGTACAGAGGGAGTAACAGTTGAAGAACACCTTGAGTCCTTCTATAGCTATGCTGATAACCTAGATATCAGTGAAGATGATGTGTGGATGAGGGTATTTGTCCAAAGCCTCGATGGAGAGACTAGAAAGTGGTTCATAGAATTAACCCATAGGTCTATAGCAGACATTGAGGCCTTAGATGGTGTGTTCCTAAAGCATTGGGGGAATAAGAAAGATCTGCTCTATTATCATACTAATTTTGGTAACTTGTAGAGGGAAAATGGTGAGCTGTTATCTAATTTCAATAAGAGATTTAACCGCATGTACAACAGAATACCAGCTAAAGTGAAACCCACCCCTACCTCCGCTAAGCTCACTTATGCTAATGCCTTCGATTCTCGTTTCTGTTTAATATTGAGGGAGAGAAGATGTGCTTCTTTGGCTGATATGCAAGATGCAGCCCTGGAAGTAGAATCAAATATCATGGTTGTAGAAAAGCTCGAAGGTAATGCTGATAGAAGAAGACAGAGGGGGGAGCCTCATCATCCTCAGATCCCAAGATCGATAAAATGGCCAAGATGATAAAGTCATTAGCCTCTGAAGTTTCCAATTTAAGGGTTGAGCAGCATTCAGGGAAAGGAAAAGCTCCTTATACCTTTGCTCTTCCAAATCCAAATCCATATAGAAGAGCAAATGAGCAGTTGCAGATTTTTCACAGAATCAAAGATGCAAACGAAGACCAAAGGGTGAAGAACCTTTTTCAGAATATAGTCATGGAAGAAGAGAAATTTGAAGAAGATGATGAGGTCCATGGTATGGAAGACAAGGGAAATGCCCCTTTCTTAACCAAGGCTGCCCATGAGACGTCATTATTCAGAGTCCCTGCTCATAATTTTGTTGTCCCTAAAGAACAACAAGCTTATCAGTAGAAGCAACCAGCAGTAGATCCCATCATCCTCAAAACTCTATCCATAGAGGTAAGAGGCCTTGACAGGTCCCCTTCTTCTTTCATTTTTCAATCAAAAAGTAAGAAGCGAAGAATACCCATGCCTCTGATTGAACCAGTGAAGAATGAGTCCTTCAGGAAATCTATCCTTAAAGAGCTTGAGCCTAAAGCCGGCCAAGCTTCTAACGACTATGCAAATCTGTAAATTGACCAACCTACTATTATCCCCAACCCAGTGATCAAAAAAGGTGAAGTCAGCTCCCCATCATCTTATGCTTCTTTGTCTGTTCAAGAGACAATCCCTCATAATTGCCTCCTAGGCACTGGAGCCAACTATGATTTGATGCCCAAAGCTGACATGGATAATCTCAGTCTTGATATTTCGAAGCCTACCAGTTGGCCTCCACACAGCTTGAAAGGGTAGTTTGCCAGATCACAAAGGAAGAAGGTACACATAGTTGGGACACCTCCTTGGATGGGGTTTGTTCTAAGAAAGCTACAGGAGCAAGTGAAGTCTTTATGTCCCTAACACAATAAAACATAGACTCACCATTTATATTAATTTTTTAGGCCACAAATGACACAGCCGAGTACACATTAGCCCTCGTTATTCAGTAGGTGTACAAAAGCTTCCACGAAGAACATCCAAGGATGAGAGCATACAGAGAGGGGGTGAAATATAACCATCTCTACCTGATAAGGTCAAATGCCTTGAACTATTTGAGGTAGGTGATCAAATTAACCTGCTTTTGCAAGTCTTTGATGAAATGGATGACAAGCATATTGAAAAAGAGAAAGAAACCTTTCATAGAAAGGCAAAGAGGGTCAATTCTCAGTATGGTGATTGTTTTCTCCAAATGGGATGCACTGAAGAAAGGGCCGGGAGACCCTGGTAAATTCAATACCCTGTGAATAGGATCATTCATCATCACTCAGATCCAGGGGAACAACACTTTCATGTTGCAAAGTATGGAAGGAGAGATAATTTTTGATTACCCAGTAAATGGGTGGTTTTTGAAGATTTATGTTGTTTAAGGCCTGTAGGCCACAACATTGAATATGTTATTTTACCAAGTTTTAGTGTAGGCTTAATTAGACTCCATGCCCAATGGAACACTAGGAATTATTGCTAATTTTGTTTTGTATGAAAGGAAGTGGTCTACGGTTCTTGAGACCTCACAGGGAGGATCTCATCCCCAGAAGGAGCTAGTGTTAGCTCTACTATGCAGTGCTAACTTGTTAATGACAGAGAGAAGCATGGTCTATTGGTCTATGTCCAAAAGAATGCTCACAATTAGTCATTTCTCCTTTTTCTTCCACCTCGCTTCCTTTCTACCACCTCCATTCCTCTATTTTTCTCCTAAAACCTGAAAAATTAACCCCTTTGGCCTTAGCCCAAGCTCAAAAACCACAAAATTGTCATAAAACCACACCCATATGACTTCGTGCATTCATAACTCATCACATTTCATCTCTGCCATTGATCACTCCGCTGATCCAATGGCTCCCATCACACCCGATAAAGGCAACGAGCTCCACAAATCCCCACCATCAGATCATCGCCACTGAAGATCTAATGGCCTTCGCACTTATCGCGTCGATGATGTGATTGAATGTTAGTGCACGATGAGAGTGTTTTTTCTCTATCATCCACTGCTATGTGTCGATCACTGAGTGGCATCGCTTAGTCTTGTCCTTTTACCACTTTACGCCCAAAGGCGGTGCGATCAATAACATTTCTACCTGACCAAATTGCTCCCGCTTGTTAACGTCTGTGCAGCTTTTTCATGTGATCACCATTCGATTTTAGCACCAAATATCTAACGGCCCAAATTCATCCTGCTCCCAACTTGACCGACAGACTCCGTCGAGCCATCTCTGCCATCTATTCTCCTGATCCGATGGTCATCCTTCCCTCTCATCTCGACCATCCAATTCACCCATACAATCCACGTCCTTTGACCACTCTACTTGCTCAAAGAAGGAACATGATCAGCTTACCAGTACCAGTCACTGACAGATCCCAACAACCATGTTTAACAGACAGTATGGCCAAGGGAGAAAAGGACAGAGCACCACCCTGTAACTGCATTTATCAATTATGGAATTTCACTGGTATGAGCACTCCAACTGCCTAAGAGGAAAACACAACACCTGAACAGATCAGATTCATCCACTGAAGCAAGCAAACATGTTCAGAGACTCCATCAGGTAGTTAAATGCAATTGGTGGTCAACTATGACCCCTCCATACGTAATCGGCCCAAGTGCCCAGTAATGTAAATCTATAAATACCTAGAAGCAAGATGTAATCAGGGTGGGTGGTTGGTATTTTGATGCAAGGTTCAACTTCTAGAGACTATGGATATTTTGCCACTTGCAGCGTCTCATCTTCATTTTTAGCTAATACAAGCTTCTTTTGCTGTTTACTGCTCACTTTCCATTTTCTTATGTTCTAAGTTGTGCCTGATATGTTTTGTTCTTGATCTTTAAGGTTTAGCACTAGAAAGTTGTCATCCTGTCTATGTGTTAGATTGTTAAATGCATCATTGAATAGGTTAATTAGGTTTCTTTCTATCTAGTGCTAGAGATTTGTCATCCTATCTGTGCATTAGTAGATTAGATCTACAGGCTTCTTTACTGGTTGCATCCAGCCATCACATGGTCTTGTGCACCTGCTAGTGTGGTCAGTATTCTCCATATTCACCATTTCTAGACTGTGAGTAGTTGGTGGTCTAAAGCCTTGTAGTCTGGGGGTGTTCACGTATGTTTGGAGTGAAACAAAGTAGAATTGGTTATCTGGCTTGGACAAACATCATTCCTTCCATTCATCCATTGCAACAAATAAGTTGAATTTATATGTTACCAGGCATCTCCGAGTTACAACCTAGGAGAGTTTCTTGGAATCCTAACAATAACCGTAGATATTGAGGGGGCGAGCGCGTAGGAAGATTTTGAAGTGATAGATATTGTCAATGATATCAATCCCTATCTCATGCTACTAGGAATAGACTAGGCCACTGAGATGAATGGAGTCATAAATCTGAAGAAGTGCAAAATGATCTTTGAGAAAAAGTCACTATGCGTGGTAGTAATGGTAGATCCAGCCGAAGGAGCGCGATACACTGAACCGGTGCATGAAAATGATAGTGATGATGATTTGGACTATATCTACAAGATAACTACGCAAGAAGAGGATTGGGTGAATCCAACTGCAGATGGAAGGATTTCATGGGAGCGTGAAAGCTCCTGCACTTCAGATTCAAATGAAGAGATGGAGTGATGGCAAAATAGGCTACACGAAGTAACAATGTTCAACTGCATCATGATGATCAGATCATTGTGCTGAGTGACAACAGAGGCAAGTGAGCTGCCGACATATGATGGATTGTTAGCGGTGGGTGAATTTCTGAGAAAATTTGAAGCACAGTACCAGAACAGTAGCGGTTCGATGCACTGAAGTGGGAACTATGCACAACACCCACACGATGGTGGGGTATGCATCAAGGAAATTTTGAGGATTGGCATGGATGCAGAAGGATGATGCGCCTATGTTTTGGAAAACCCCAGCTTGGAATGCAAGTTAGTCAATAGGGGTGGAATAACTTGCGTACCCACCTTTCTCGATGGGTACAAAGATATGTTGTAAAGCCCACACAAGCACACACCACTCCCAGAATAGAGAAGAATAACAAACCATAGCAGCAAGAAAGGTGATGCACACTACCAATTCTCCACGACGAAGCCTTTGACAGAGTGTATGGAGTACCAAACAAGGTTCACCAAGCGAGATGAAATGATTGGGACCTGCGTGTGCTAGCGGTTCGATGGGCCTATCAGACCATGTGCAAAACTCTAAATGTGGAGATGATTCCAAAGGAATGGAACAGAGTGGAGACCATAATAACTAAAGAAAATACAAAAAGGAATTCACACATACTAGACCTTGTAGTAGTGACAGTGCATGATGGCTAGGAGGAAGAAATCACACATGTACGCGAGGATGAATATCTAAGGATTTAGGAAGCCATCCGGCAAGGGAACCTTAGACTTTGTGAACTCGAACAAGACCGAGTACGATTAAGGAAGAAAAGCATTTTGATGGACGCTGAGATCAAGAGGCTGGAAAACGAGATCATGCAAGCATGTCTCGTCGATAAACCAAGGATGACAAGGCAAGATAGAGATGATCATACCACTGCATTAGAAGAGTGTCATCGAGAATTTATGACTCTACTGCCATGGCTATGACCGCACCTCACCAAACATAGTAACTAGAGGAGCGCACTACACATAGTAGAACATGCGGCGTCAGTAGTCGCGGAGACACTCGAGGAGTTTCCATGGACTATGAAGGAAGGCAAGTTGAAGTATTTCACAGGTGGTGCGACCCCCTGACTAGCCATAGGGAGAACAGTCTTAGTGCTCCAGACTATTGAAAGAGAGTGCGAGACTCTAAAAGAGTCTGTTTGGGAGCTCCGCGATGAGGGAGGTGTGTGCAGAATCAACATGGCACAAGGTTTACGCCCATGCACAGGGGTTGCGCTACCGCACGGGTAGGCTGGGAAGTAACCATTGGTGCCACTATTCATGATGAGATGTCTAATTTAAGGCAAAAGGGACTAGGTGACAGGAATTTAAGACACGAATTGAGAGCTAGATTTAGGGCAATCTACCACCAAGAATGCATTGATGGCTCAGAATTGGGGGGAACGGTTGGATTGAATTCAGAAGGCGCTACAAAACTCCAAGGGATAACCATGAGACAACACTTGTTCATTTGAGATTTGAGCAATTACATAGAGCACAGAGTGTTGAGTGCCAAGCGATATTTGAGCCCCAAAGTTTTCGAACGACCACAGACAGCTCAAACAGGATGACGGCTACCAGGAGAGGTTTGGGCTATGTAGAAGGAACCATCGACGAGGCTGCATAGAACCCCATGGTGCATGATGTTCCTAGAAACACAAGGGTCATGCTGAAATCCCAAAATTGCTTTGGACGCCAAGGCCCAAGAAAGATAAGTAGGCGGAGAGACCAGTTCGCATGTCCCTACAGGATCTGCAGTTCGGTAAACTCTCCATGGAAGAAAAGGGCAAGGCTATCACCATTGATATAAATGATGAATAGGAGGACCTACAGCCTCTCATAGATGAGATAGAAGTAGTAGAAGACATGGAAGAAGACATCTAGCTGGTGCGCACTCCAGTGAATTTCTCGAGTACATTCCTCCGTGTAAAGGGAAAGCTAAGGTACCCAAGGATTTGGATGCCACTAAGAGTGCACTCCAAACCCCACTCCTCCCTAATGGAATTGTGTTTGAGGGCTCAGACCTGGGATACGTGTCCACAATGGAGTTTGAAGATTGGGACCTTGCGAATGGTGAGAACCTCCCACATTTAGAGACTAAGAACCTCATGAAGCAGAGCACGGAGGGGTCAATTACAACACTAGAGCTGCAGAAATGGCTACGCAATGTGGAGAAGACCAGACTACTTCAACTACTATGGATTCCACACTTTCACCGCGTTCCTATCACAATTTTCATCATCAAGCAGGTGCTTTGCCTGGTGCACGATGGTTACTTATGGCTGGAAGAGCCTATTCCCATCACAGTAGATCTTATCCACAGAATTTCCCGACTCCCCTATAAGGGAAAGGACCCCTGAAGATAGCTAGAAAAAGCGAAGATTTGGTGCTCATAGAGGCCATGAAGAAGAAATACAAATTGGAAAAGAAAAATAGGGGTTACGTAATCAGCAACATTAAAGATAAAGGGGTGCGTGTAGCCACCCAAC
Source organism: Pinus taeda (assembly GCA_000404065.3). Lineage (NCBI taxonomy): Eukaryota > Viridiplantae > Streptophyta > Pinopsida > Pinales > Pinaceae > Pinus > Pinus taeda. Next base: position 71,550 of record APFE031231797.1, on the reverse strand, counting down.
TCTTGGCCAAGAAGGTAATGTGAAAATGTTGCAGAGATGAGGTACCATTATCAGTAGTTGCGCTAGCAGAACAATGCATGGAGGGGCTCCAATTCAATTGGGTCGAGTTCCTCTATGAGAAGTTCCTAACTAACTGCAAAGAAGCCCAGGAGTAGGGAAAGGCCTTCCACTACGCGTGGTTTCTCTTGTCGATTCCACTGGTAACAGGGGAATTGCCTAAGGACAGTTAGTTCCCTAATATTGAACAAGACTTACTAGAGGTTACAAAGTATGCATCGCTTTGGGCTACAAAGGATGCCATGCGGATCCACGAAACAAAGATCTTTTGGGTGCTCATGGAGGCAAGCATCCGGATGTGGATCAACACGAGGCCACGCCTGTCCCCCACAGTGTACAACAGTTTGCAGAGCTTTGCAGACTTCAAGGTGGATATGCATAATGTGTATATGAAGGCTTGTAAAGATCTGGCACAGAATTAGACCAAGATCCCTTTCATCGCCATTGATGATGTGATCTTCTCAGTGCTAGAATCATGGCCTCCCAAGTGGCATGCCCTGGATCTGGCGGAGAAGGATAGAATAGCAGCAAAAAAGTAGAATGTTGCAACCAAGTTGTGTATCACCCTGTTGGCCCAGAAAAAGTGCAAAGAACAAGCGTATGTGGAGGTAAGGGTTTTCCACGAGGCAGTGAAAGTAGCTGTAGAATAGGCAAAGTCTGCCGAAAAAGCAGCAGCAACACATGCAATAGGGGCCACCACGACACAAGAGGAAGGGGAACATAACTTGTCTATAGGATAAGGAGTAGAGGACACACCAGAAGGCACGGAATTGAGAATAATGTCTACCCAGCTGAAATGGCTATGCGTCCCAAAGAGATCAGGTCCACGAAAAAAAGTCAAGGCTACAACCAAGTTGTGTATCACCCAGTTGGCCCAGCAAAAGTGCAATGAACAAGTGGCTGCGGAGGTAAGGGTTGCCCATGAGGCAGTGAAAGCAGCCACAGAATAGGCAAAGGCCACCAAAAATGCAGCAGCAATGCAGGCAATAGGGGCCACCACGACGTAGGAGGAAGGGGAACAAAACTTGTCTATAGGACAGGGAGCAAAGGACACAACAGAAGGTGCAGAACCAAGTACAATGTCTACCCAACTAAAATGGCTGCGCATCTCGGAGAGATTAGGTCCATAAAAAAAAGTTAAGGCATCCAAACTAGACATCGAACCACTTACACTAACAGAAGGTGACCTCTACAACATTGGCAACATGGTTAGGGAAGCACTCCAGGAAGCCATGACGGAGCAACAGATTGTGTTGGGGGGCCTACGGGCATAGTTGCAGGAACTTTAGGTGTGGCCCCCATAGGAAGGAGCAGTCGCCGTGTTATGCTTCTTAACCTGCAAAGTAATACCGAACAAAGAATATGCGAAGAAAGATACCCAGAACACAGAATATGCGAAGAAAATATACCCAGAACACAGAATAGCAATGATTTTATTACTCAGAGAGAAATGTTCACAGGCCTCTTCGAGGGGGTAACCTCCAATAGAGCAGAGCTCGATTACAAAACAAGACACGATGCTCCTCGCAGGGAGTCTCTATCCTTTATATATGACTCATACATGCAATACCACAAGCCAATACCGTGGGTTTTATTAATACTGTCTATCTAATACTACCGCCCATTTACCCTCTATCTAATACTACCGCCCATTTGCAACTAACTATGGTCCCGTCATTAATTGCGGGTTAACCACTTACAAAGATTAATATGGGCTTTATTGACTTCTTGACTATGACGTGATCCCATTACATAAATAAGGGGGTTAGGGTGGGACCCTAACATGCCCTCCCCCTTAAGATTAGCCTTGTCCTCAAGGCTGAAGCTGCGGAAACTGCTGAAGAATAGTGGCTGGTTCCCACGTTGCATCTTCCGGAGAGGTGTCTTTCCATTTGACGAGGACCTCCTTAATCGTGCGGCCGCGCAGGTGCTTGTCTCGTGTGTCGAGAATTTGTTCCGGTTGAAGCCAGATTGACCCTTCCTCGTCCAATTCAGGTAGACTGGTTTGAACTCGGCAATTGTTCCCAATCACTTTCTTGAGGCACGATACATGGAAAACTGGTTGGATTTTTGTTGTAGGTGGCAAAGCCAACTTGTAAGCCACTTCTCCAATGCGCTGAAGTACTTGGTATGGTCCATAGAATTTTGGAGAGAGGTTTTGACAACCCTTGTCTTTGAGTGATGTTTGCTTATATGGTTGCAGCCTCAAAAAGACCTGACCCCTTCTTGAAATTGGCGTTCTGAGCGATGTTGGTCAGCCTGTTGCTTCATACGGTTCTGAGCTTGATGAAGATTCTCACGCAGGTGGGCGAGCATGGTTGCGCGGTGTTGTAGGAGTTGATCCACGGCTTGTACTTTGGAGCACCCTGTGAGATAAGAAGTAGGGGAAGGCGGAAGTTAACCATAGACTGCTTCATAGGGAGTCATTTTGGTGGTGGCATGATAGTTGGTGTTATACCACCATTCCGCCAGAGGTAACCACTGTACCCAAAGGTGTTGCTTTTCTGAAGTGAAACACCGAAGGTAGGTTTCTAGACATTTGTTGACTGCTTCGGTTTGACCATCTGTTTGTGGATGATATGAAGTACTGAGTTTGAGTTGAGTGCCTTGTATTCTGAAGAGTTCCTGCCAAAAATTACTTGTGAAGATTGGGTCGCGGTCGGACACAATAGAAGTGGGCAT
>APFE031231797.1:0-45995 GCA_000404065.3 Pinus taeda | reverse complement strand
TTTAAAAAATAAGAATAAAAACAACTTGAAAATTCGTTAAGTAATTATAATTTTAAAAAAAATGGACATAATAAATTTTAAAGTGTGAAAAATAAGTCCTCTAAAAAAAAGTATGTTGCATCAACACGTTGCATCAGCACATTTCAAAATCAGCATGAAAATCACTAACATTTAAAAACAAATATCTATATTTGATACATAAGAAAATTTAAAGTGTCAAAAATATGCTCCCAAAAAAAGAATTGTATTATGCATTACCAGTTTTCAAAATCTGGTCACGTTTTTACTACTCCTATGAAACGAGTAATGATATCGGTTATTTAAAGTGCCAAAAACTATGCTTTAAAAAAAAATATGTCTGTTCTACATCGCCCCTTTTCAAAATCACGTCAATTTTTTGCTATCTCTACAAAACGGGTAACAGTATCAGTTCCCATTTCAAAGTTTACATTGTTTATAGTTGAAGCTCCCTCTCAAGGGAAACTCGCATGGCCTTCTACTCATCAATCTTGAGATCTCTGCAAACCACTATCCTCTGACTGGTAGGCAAGTACACCCGATAGTTGTGAGATGTATCAGTGTACCCCACAAATATCCCAACTTTGTTGTCGGGTCAGGCTTATTCCATGCATCCTTTGTCACATGGAAATATATCGATGAGCCAAAGATCCTGAAGTGACCCACATCTGGTCTCTTATGGGAGAAAACTTCCTCTAGTGTCTTCCTTCCAAGTATGTGATGTGGGCTTCTATTCTGCAAATAGACCGTTGTGTTGCATGCCTCAGCCCACAAGTTAAGTGGTAGGCCTTGGTCATGTAGCATTTCCCGTGCTACCCCTACAATAATTTTGTTCTTCCTCTCAGTCAGCCCATTCTGCTGTGGGTTATGAGGTGCCGTCAACTCTCGTTTAATTACTTTTGCTACACAGGATTCTTTGAACTCTTGAGAGACGTATTCTCCACCGTTGTCAGTTCTCAATGCCTTGATCTTCTTCCCCGAGTCTTTCTCGACCAAAGATTTGAACTCACAAAACTTTGTGAAAGTTTGGTTGTTCTTCTGCATGAAATAAATCCAGCATTTACGAGAATAGTCATCAATGAAAATCAAATAATACCTTTGCTTCACTGTGGCTGTCGTCAAGAATGGTCCACACACATCAATATGAACTCGCTCTAAGATAGTCTCTGCTTGATTGTCTCGATCATGAAAGAAAGACTTGGTGTACTTTCCCAAGGTACAACCATTGCATGTGTCAACTTGCTCAAGTTTACCTTTGGAAAGTCCTATAGATATTTGTTGCATTATCTTCAAAGCCCCATGATCCAAATGGCCCAACCGCTTGTGCCACAACTCGCCAATGTCTTGGCTTTGCACCAATTTTGCTTTCATACTCAATGCTGCACAATCATCTACCTCTATTTTATAGAGATTCTTCACCTGAATCCCTATCCTCTTGATCTGACCCGTGGCTATGTGTCTTAGGAACACTTTTCTTTTATTGAAGACAACATTGTAGCCTTTGTCCTCCAGCATCACGAATGATACCAAGTTCTTCTTCAGTCCAGGCACATACATCACATCTGTCAAGGTGATAGGAGCTCCATGCTCCCTCTGAAAAGCAACCATGCCCACTCCTAAAACACTATACCTTCTGTCATCACCCATCTCTATGTGCATCTTGAGGTCTTTCTCCTACAAGGAACTGAATAAACTTTTATCACCAGTCATGTGGAATGAGGCTCCACTGTTAAGATACTAGACACAACCCATCATCGATGACACCATGCATGTAATGAGGGTAAAGTCCATTTCGAACTGAGAGGCTAATGCCTCACCTTCTAATCCTTCCGAGGATCCCTTCTTGACTTCTTCAATGGGAATTTAGTTGCATAATGTCCCATCTCGTGACAATTAAAGCATCTCACTTTAGACATGTCACCCTTCTTCCCTCCATGAGAAGAATTCGATTTGGAATGGGAAGCCTTCCCCTTCCCTTTCCTTGCTTTACTTGCTAAGGCCAGATTTTCTTCATCATCATCCTTGGATGAAGAAACATATTGTGTGCTCCTCTTGATCTTCTCCTGCATAAGATTCGACCACAGTGGTTCCCAATCTGACAGTTTCTCCTTTCCATTCACAGAGTCTTGATAGCTATTCCAACTCTTTGGGAGGCCAAGGAGAGCGAGGCTCACCATATCATCATCGGCAGCAGTTATTCCCACACTACCAAGCTCATCTTTGCAGGTGGTGAGCTTGTTCAAATATGTGGAAATAGTATCGCCCTTCCCCATCTTGATTCTTCGAAGCTTATCCTAGAGCACCAATTTCCTCTAGTCGCTACTATTCTGGGAGAGGTCTTTCAATGTCTTCCACATTGAAAATGGAGTATCTTTCCCATGGAGACTCAAGACAATATGGTCTTGAACTCCCTCAAGGATGATCTGTCTCACATTCGCCACACACTTCTTCCACTCAACCAACTCTTGTGCATTAGTTGAAGTTGGCTTTGGGATTTCTTGATCAATGAATTCCTTCAAGCCATTGTCTTCTAATACAACCTCCATTCTATCTTTCCATGCTATGTAATTCGAGCTACCTTTCAAGGCATACTCGAGTCTCAAGCCATAGAACAACATTGGCCAACCTTGAAGTATGACATGAATTCGATTTGCACCTACAACCCTGAACTTCAAACTTTGAATTCTCTTCTCAGTATATTGTTCACAGCTCCGATATACTATAGAAAACTTCTACAAATATAGCTCTGATACCATGTAGAAAATCTGGATGTAGGTTAACCCAATAATGCAATATAAATCAAAGCAGAATACTATAATCTACTTCTATTATCAATTTTGCAAAAGGTTAAAGATCGAGCTGAACAATATAATGAGAAGAAGAAGAAACAATGCACAATACACATGAAAATACTTTGGGGAAAGCCTTAGCTAAAAACCCCACTATTTGTATTATCATACAAGGTGGAAATACATAGGAATTACACAAAGCCTTAGCTCTCACAGCTAGCCAGCTCTCAGTACAATCCTCACAGATGCTCACAGGAAACCTTGGCTATTCTCCAACCTTCCTCTCTACCCTCCAAGCTCCTATTTCCTTGCACTATTCCTCTGGGATGATTCTCCTTCAACCAAGTGGAACACTCTGATCTCACACACTGTCAGAACTGCACAATCCTCAAGGAATGATTCCTTGACTACATGCATGAGTTTTCTTTATAAGAAAACACATGCAACTGATAGTACATTGTCCTTGACTTTAATCTCAATTGGGTCTTTCTCAGAATGGAAATGCATGAGTTTCTGATGAGGGAATCTTCAGTTAGCTAGAGTACACTAGTTGAGTGCATGCATGCATCAACTGACTGTTAACTCACCATTAGTTCCTCAAATAGTTTGGAACTAATTTAACTGGAATTAACTCAGTAAACTGAGTTAACTAATTACAACTCAAATATAACTCAATATTATCTTCTTAATTTAAGGGATAACTCTTGCATGAGTTCAGAAAGTCTTCTAACCTGAATTTATCCAACTAATTAAGTCAAAATAACTTAATTAATTATTTCCAAGTAGCTGTTAAGACTAAATTCAATTTTAATTCACAATTTAATTCAAGGACAAACTAAACTGGAATATTCTTGTTGCCACGTTTCAATATGGATGTTGTCAGCTGGTAGGATGCAACAACACCACCGTGGGGATTCTTCAAGTGCGTGTGCAAGTAGCAGACTAGCTTGTTCATCAGAACAACCATCTTCCTCATCAAGCATGACAAGGAAGTCATGCAAGGACACATGCCAGGCCACTTTGCCTTCAGCATCATATGTGTATTCAGACAAGAGATCAAAAAAATCACTTGTGATGCTGAGATGTTCGGCATGCGAAAAACATCATGGAGGGTTGAGAGTAACATAATCCATGATATATGTGCAAAGGCTCAAAATAGGATGAGAGGACACAACTTGTCATCTAGCCCTCCTTCTAGTACCAAAAACATTGACGATGTTCGACCTGCCAACATGTCAGGGGATCTCTCCGATAAGAAGTCCCAATTAGACCTCAGACCGTTTGGTGTAGGAGTCCTAGTAGTGGGTCGTATGATATCTCCTTGACCATGGTTTCACACATAGGCAAGTAACATGCCCCTGTTGGTAGCAAGGATATGACATATGCGGCAAGTCAAGGAAGGTGCATGAGTGGTTCTAACACATGAAGGGTGAGGTGAGTGCGCCCCTTGGAAACCTGTGATAGCACACAATTAAGAAGGGAACACATGAGAAAAGATGCATCACAACATGGAAGGAAAGTTAGCTAGCAATCCAAAGTGATGGTTAAACCAACAACACATTTTAGTAAGATTCATACATACATATACAGAAAATAGCTACACATGAATGTGTAAGAAAATAGATACATATATCATTTAGAGTAAATAAGATAGCTGGAATAGAATATGACATATGCATGAAATGTGTTGCCTCTGTTATATTGAGAAGTATAAGTTCTAGTCATACAATACAACCATGGCCAACCACTAGTTCCAACAGCGCAACGTTACAGTCATTGTCACCTGCTCCTCCAAAGAGATATACTAGCTTTGTGCGGTGTAGAAGTCAAAGATCGTTACAACACTGTCTAAGCTTTCTCTAAGATACTCCTATTGGAAGCTTGGCTAACCAAAAGCCTGTACAATGAGTTATTAGGGACTATTGATAGCAAAGGGTGGGGTGACCCTTCAAATTCCCCTTTGTGACAGTTCATCTACCTTCATGACTCTTCATCTAGTATATGATTATTACATCCAACTATCGACACTTGAACATAAAATTGACAAGACATTACATACAATTTGCACATGTACCCATGTGAGACAAAATAGGCTTGAGCAAGCCATTCAAAACATCACTATGACTCAGACAACTGTGGGAAGACTAGCTTTTCGACATCTTGACAGTGGTCAACAATAGTGAACTGATGCCAATCTTGGTAGTCCGTGATGGTGTTCGTGTACTCTAAGGTGACATATTTCTAGAAACAAACTCTTGCCTCGATAGCATCCGGGTACATTATTTGGGCTCCCTTATCCAACTTGTCTGATAGCATGCACATCACTATCTTAAGTGTGGCTGGACCAATAACATGATTGTGCATGGTGTCTGCATTGATCACCAAGTCTTGATTGGTGGCTATGCGCATCAACTCATCAAAGTACAAGGTAAGATCCAATCGGGCATGTGCCTTTGTCTTTTCCTAGGTGAGTGTCCCAATAGATGGGATTGTGTGTGTGCGCACAACAACATCAATACTCCTGAATACATATTACACAACATTTTTTCACTATCCCTGTACTGCCCATTCCATGATCCCAGAGGACCTCTACAGTGAACCCTATATGCTTCCCCTTCATGAAGAAGTTGTCATTGTGTCCCTCTTCATGAGCAGAACAATTCCCTTTTGCATCATTTCCCACAAATCTTCTGTTTTTCCCAGTTTACAAGACCGGCGCTAATGACCAGTGTCCTCCTCGCACCGATATGCAGGGATTAAAATTGTCTCTAGCACCGACCGAAGCGACTAAGCCTTGTTCAAGTCATGCTCATCCTCTTTTGGAAAAAATTTTAAATAAGGGGCTGAAGCTTCCAACTCTAGAAGCTTCGTAACGAAAGTCTAGTAAATGGTTGGGCCAGATGTAGTTAAGGATGTCAGTTTGGGCTCCTTTCCCCTATTAGGATGGAACTGCCTCAAGAGATAATACCTTATCCCATGAGAGGAACCATCTCCCTTCCATCCATGCTATATAAACCTCCTTTTTTCCCAAGCACAAGCTAATGTTGGTATGCTAGTGCTAATTAAGTTTGGAGTAATCATCGAGTAATTCATAGTTGTAGCTATCTAGTTATGTGTGAGGGAGAAGTGTGAATTTGGTTTAGTGTGAAGACTTAAGGGAAGAGCCTTAAAAATATCATTGTTGAGGCCATCATAGAATGCTAATGGAAGTGTGTGGGAACCTGGATTTGTCAGAGGAGAACAACAACGTCAAGACAATGGTTGTAATCTCTTCTTGATTTAATATTTATGTAGCTATTGATTGATTTCCTACATAATGTGTCATCTCACATGTTTATGGCTTAATGCTTCTTAACTTTTTAAGTAGGTTGAATTACAATTTGTTTATTATCATGGTTGTTGTTTGCTATTGCTTACTTGTTTCAGGTGTTCGAAGAAGGAAATGGGAGATATATGGAGCAAGCAAGAAAGGTCATCACCAAATGGGATAAGCGTACTAAGAGGTAGGCCCTCTTAATTGGTTCTAACCTAGGAAATCTTCCATAGAATGTCTTGTTTGTGGCTAGACCCACTATCGAGCTAGAGGAATTTTTTGTGTCCACACTTAGAATTTTACTTCACCACAAATTGGCAACCATACTAGGGAACCAATCCTTCCATTTGTTTTCTTGGAATTTCATGGTTTTGTGTGAACTTTTCTAGTTTCACCATTTCCCTTTAGTTCTGTCTACTTTGCTTTGTTTAACACTCTAGGTCTAAAATTCAGAGTAGCAAGTCTAGTTTAAACTTTTGAAACTTTTTATTTTTTTTTCTTTGCATCCTTGCTCAGTGCACTTATTTCACTGACAGTCACGACGATCAGCAAAATATGTTGAGAAATAGCTGTGTCAATCCCCTTTTGGCGCTTGTTGTCAGTTAGGAAGTCGCGTCGATGCCTATAAGTGAAGATTAGGGTTCAACCCAGATCTTGGCCAGTGTGTCTTTCTCTCTCGATTTCTGCCTTGTAAGTTGTTTAGACCATCTTGTAAGTTGTTTGATTAGAAATCTACCTTTCATTTGGTTTGTTTGCTTGTTGATTTTCCATCTTTTCACTTGATTTCTTAGGTCATTGGATGGTTTGTGGCCCTAGGGCGTCTAGGTTGTCATCCATTCTGCTAATTGTGAACTTAGTGAGTCAAGTTCTTGGTGCATTTACTCCTTGCATTTCATTTAGGCTCCTAATATGGCTTTGATCTCCATTACACAAGTTTGAAAAGTTTTGTTTGCTTGTCTAAACATCTCTTTTCTGGCATAGATCACATTTCTTGTCTTGTTTTTGGTAAGATTGTTGTGTCTTTAGTTTGAAAGAGATTCTCTTTTCATGTTTTTTGTTTGCTTGAGAGTCAATTGTCTCCAAAATTTTTCATTGAAGTGTTTTGTGAGAAATTCATTTTGTCATTTCATGAAAAGTACATAATTCTAGTTTGTTGCGTAAATATGTTATGTTAGTTAGCATCATTGAAGACTAGGATTGCATTGGCATTTGAAAAGAAAAAGAATTCTCTTTACTTTTGAAAGGACTGTTGGAGTGTACTTTCTAGGAAATTAAGAATTGGAATGAAATTTTCATTAGTTTATTTTCTCGAAAAGCGAAGTAGTGAAAAATATTTTTTCTTTCAGATGCTTGGTTGTTTGTATTTGATTATGTTTTATACCCTCTCTAGTGTAGACAATTCATCAAATTGAAAGGGTCTTGTCTCATTTAGCTGCATTTAGAACTTTTCAAGTCACATCACTAAGGCCTGAAAACTAAGACATAATTCAAGATAAAATTTAAAATGAACTCAATTAACCTAAGGCGCATTTGACACCTAACGATCACATCTAGAAGGTCTAGGCTAGAGATGTATTCCGTCATCCTTAAATGTAGCAGTTGTTGTTAGCTTTAGCATTAGATAGTGCTAGTACGGACTTGTGCTCTCTGTACCATCAAGTATATAAAGGGAGACCCCTCTAGGCTACAATCCTTTATCCATAGGAAGCTGAGTCTTTTGCCTTGCAAACGTGATACACCGAACACAATATTCGGAGAGATTGCCTACCCGTACTTCTCGGTTTGTTGGGAGGTATTCAGCAGTTCATAGTTGCTTGGTAATCCTTTTTACCTATATCATCTAGAGTAGTCATTGGATCTTTTTGACTCATTAAAATTAAGATACCATTCGAGCGCTTGTCCTTTCTAGCTCATTTCCAATTGAAAGTGATAGGGTCATCTTTGTTTCTTTATCGACTCTTAAAACATGAAAGAGCACCAGTTTATTTATGCGTATTAAAAAAATGTTTCCCACGATATTATAAAATCCTGTGAAGTCTTTTCTAGACCAAATCATGATTTTTCCCTAAAGTACAGGTTGGGCATGGAATCCCCCAAGGCATGTTTTGGGGCTTAAAGCCCAAGTTTTGACCAAGTTTGTTGTAAAATCTCCATGAATTATGGGCACGAACCACGAAGTCATAAGAGAGTCATAGGGTTGTCCGCCCTCATTTTTATAAAGTAATGTTGACTTAATAGACCTACCCATGGTCCGTGGACCATGGGATTGTATAAATAGAGCGAGGCTCTAAGTGAAGAAGATAACTAAAAGAAAATATCTAATAGAATGGAAGCATGATAAGTCTAATAGATTGAGTCGAAGTGTAAAATGTGTCTTTGGGTCGTAGAGTAGGAGAAGGCTCTGTAGCTGAGTGTGTGGACTCCTGCAGCTGAGTGCGCAGGGCAAGTCGAGTTTATAACCATTGGAAGAATTAATAAAGAGAAGTTTACCATATTTCTGTGTATCTTTTCCCGTTTTAATGTATGATTGGTTATAAATTGCAAGCGTACTATTTATTTTCTACGCGAACTCCTATGAATGTGTTGTATAAGTAAATATAACCTAAGACATCCATTTACGCGAAGATAATTAATTGGCATAGGAAGATAAGTAAGATCTCAAGTGTGACATAAGGGAATAGCACAGAACACTGCTCCAGCAGTGTGGGGGCCCCACAACCCCTAGTTAGGGATGCACGAAGACAAGTATATTAGGGCGTGAAAGCGTGGGAAGTGCGAGAAGTGACTTGCACGAAGAGAATAATAGTTGGACCAATTAAACCTCTCAGATATCTCAAGGGTGCGGAAACTTAGTTCTAGCACCCCCCATACTATTTTGGGTGAGACCTCAGTCTGCGCTCCATGGACCTTTGTCAAAAGGGCTAGTAGTACAGGGATTTGTTTGGCTAATTAACTCCGAACCTAGGTTAGGCCCCAACAAGCCAAAAAATGGTTCCATTGCCAGGACCAGGATCTGCAAAGAGATGTCTGATGTCATATCACTCGAATCCAACAAAGAAAGGAATTGAAGATTGGTTGGACAGAAAGATTCACCAATTTGCAGCGTAGGAAAACAGGAATCCATGACTATAAAAGGAAGAGTGGTTAGACCGCTACTTATATAGAGATCCACAAAATTTTCTTCTTGTCTTTCCCTACTGAGCTATACGAGTGGATCACGAAGCTAGAAGATAGCCAAGGAAGGTGTAAACTTGATAGACCTATTATGTGGACTCCAGAATTGGTGCGTAGATTGGAAGCATCAGAGGATAAGATCATGCATGTTGTTTACCACTGGCTCGATCGAATCATAGGAGAATTCATCACTGAGTTCGCAGTAGATACTTTAGTCATCTATAGCGAGGCAGAATGACACTTCCTCAAAGGGTCGTGAGGTAAGTACGTTAAATCTTTGAACACTTAGATTAAAATGCTACTGTGTGAAAAACGGGTTATGCAAATAAATTGATGTTTGGAGCTACGCAGAGTGGGAGAATCTATAGAAACGAAGGTAACACAGAACTAGAAGCTAGCCCCTCGATTTCACCTCTACGAGGGGGTGAAGAAGAGCTCCCGAAGGTCTCACCAAGAAGTGTGATCAATTTGATAAGGTAGAGAATTTCGCACATACCACCCCGACCCACACCTCCACAAGTTTCACCATCTTCACCCCCATCCTCGCCGATACACATCCACCACCACCATGAAACAATATGGCGAGCGTGATAAAGCTACTTATGTTCAAGGGAGTAGGGAACAAAGATCCGTTTTAGTTCATGATAAAAGTTGTATGGGAAGCACAGGGAGTCACGGATGACAATATAAATAAGGCAACATTGGTCAGCGCTCTGTAGGATTGGGCCACATGAAAAACAAGTGGGCCACATGAGTGGCATCATTGGTTTTTCTGCAAGGGATGAAATGCGCCATTTTTTAGAATCTGTCCACTACTACCATCACTGAGCCATAACCGCGCTGTGTCTTAGGTAGACCTAAGACAAATTCCAAGCTGACTGAGTCCCACGGTTTGCCTGGAATAGGTAACGGTGTGTACAGTCTCATGTTTTGACTGTGACCCTTCGCCAACTAACACACTTTACATCTGGCCACAAATCGCTACACATCCCCCTGCATATTTGGCCAAACGTAGAAATGGTTGAGCTGCTCGAGTGTCTTTTCCATGCCGAAATGTCCGGACATACCTCCACTATGCTTCTCCCGAATAATATTCTCTCTCATTGAGCAGTCAGGTATGCATAGTTGTCCTCCCTTAAACAGCAGTTTCTCTTGTAAGTTGTAGTCCAACCATGCACTGTTATCTCTCACCAAGGGATTCTGACATGCCTCATAGGCCTCCTTAAAATCTATATCAATCTGGTATAAGTCTCTTAAGTGCTCAAACCCCAATACTTGCACAGTACTTTCTTGCAAAGTAAAGCTCTCCTACTTAGTGCATCCACCACCTTGTTGGCCCGCCCATTGATATGTTTCAACACGAAGTTGAAACTCTACAAATACTCCACCCATTTGGCATGTTTGTGGTTCAACTTGTGTTGTTGCATTATATACTGTAGTGCAGAATTATCTAAAAACAACACAAATTCGTTTCCTAGCAAATAATGCCTCCATTGTTTTAATGTTTGTATAGCAGCATATAACTCCCTATCATAAGATGAAAATTTATGTTAATTTTCATTTAGCTTCTCATTGAAGAACGCTACAAGCTTATCCTCCTCGCTGAGTACAGCTCCAATGGCCATACAGCTAGCATCACAGCGAACCTAAAAAAGCTTCTGGAAATCTGGCAATATCAGGATCGACCTCTTAGTGATCTTTCTCTTTAATAACTGGAAACTTTTATCCACTGCATCCATCCATCGAAAAGGCTGACTAACCTTTTTAATGGTGTCCAACATAGGTGCACAAATTTCGCTAAAATTCCTTATGAATTTTTGGTAAAAACTCGCTAGTCCATGAAAGCTACAAAAATAATTTTTTTGGAGATGGCCAATTAACTATCGCTGCAACCTTCTCTGGATCCATCTTCAGTTCATTTTCTGCTATTACAAAGACCAAATAAATCAGTTCCTTCTGCAGAAAGGTGCATTTCTTCAAGTTTATTAGCAGTTTATTCTACTGTAATTTTTCCAGCACTTTCCGTACATGTTGAAGGTGTTCTTCCCTTGTCCTGCTGAAAATTAGTATGTCGTCCAGGTACACTATCACAAATTTCCCGATGTACTCCTTCAACATCTCATTCATCAACCTCATAAATGTACTGGGCACATTGCTCAGTCCAAATGGCATGACCAGCCATTCGTACAATCCCTCATTTGTCTTAAAGGTTGTCTTCCATTCATCCCCCTCTTGTCTCCAGATCTGATGGTACCCGCTCTTCAAGTCTATCTTAGAGAAATATGCTGCCCCACTTAAAAAATCCATCATGTCATCCATCTGTGGCAGTGGGAACCTGTACCAGATGGTGATTTGTTGATGGCCCTCGAATCTATGCACATCCACCACTCTCCTCCCTTCTTGGGAGCGAGAACCATTGGGACTACGCAAGGGCTCAAGCTTTCCTTATTAGTCCCTTGCCTAACAGTTCTTACACCTTCTTCCTAATCTCTTCATTTCCCTTGGGGCTTATTCAGTATGCCGCTTTGTTCAGCAAATTGGCTCTGGGTATGAAGTCAATATGATGACTTATACTTCTTTTGGGGGGTACTTTGTCTCGCAAGTCATCCACCACTATATCTGCAAATTCCTGCAACATTTGCTGGAATTCTGTAGGTAAATTGATACCTCTATATGCAAAAACATTGTCCTTGATTTCTTTACAACTGCATAACCCATCTCACTATCCTCAACTTGTTTCAGAAACTATTTCCCACTAACCAACAATGCTCTTGGTTCACTTGTCCCTGTTGTCCCTTCCTCTTTGGTGGGCACAAGTGTAGGCTTGATTCCATCCTTGACAAACTTATAACAGTTTGTCAATCCATCATGTACCACTTTCTTGTCATATTTCCAAGGCCTACCTAGCAATATGTGACATACATCCATCGGCGTGATGTCACAAATGACTTTATCCTTATATCTACCTATTTGAAACTCCACCTCGCACTGTTCATCCACCAGCAACTGATGGCATTTTTGTAGCCATGAGACTTTGTAAGGGTTGGGATGTTTCAAGCGCTTCAACTCCAACTTTTCTACCATCTCTATGGACACTAAGTTATCAGTACTACCGCTGTCAATAATTAACTTACAACACTTACCATGTGACTTACAAACTGTTCTAAACAAAGCCTTCCGTTGTGTCTATTCGGTGACTTCCTTGACTAGTTTTAACAACACCTTGTGTAGCACCAGGGATTCCCCTGTCTCTGGAACATTTTTTTATTTTTGGGGAGGCGCTTCTGCTTCCTCCAGTTGTGCAACATATGCACCCCTCTTCCTAGCTTGATCTGCCTCTGGACATTCAAATGATCTGTGTCCCCATTTATGACACCTGTAACATTGATAACCAACCCCTCTACCTTGGCTATTTCCCCTGCCTCGCTGGGATGACCTACTGCCTCTTGCATTATCACCTCTGTCTGCTAATCCGGAAGCTTTGGAATTGCTGCCTTCCTCATTACTGCTAGTAGTCAGCCCTCTGCCATATGACTGGCCTTTTCCCCTGCCGGCTCCTCCTCCTCTCTGAGCATTCTACCTTCTAGTAATTTTCTCTTCAGCTTTCATCGCACTCTGATATGCTTCTTTAGTGTTCTTTGGAGATAAATACTGATTTCATCTAAAATTTCTAATCTTAACCCATTTACATACCTATTTGTTCTTTCCGCGATCCTCTGTATATCCATCTCTTAAGTTCACTCGATAGAACTCCTCCGTGTACTCCCTTACCGGCATTCCTTTCTGTCTCAAATTCTGCACTTGCCAGTGTAGTGCAATATGATAATCTTTCGGTAGAAATATGCCCTTCAACTTGGCCACCATCCTTGACCAAGTTTTAATCGGCAACTTGTTCAATCTCTTCCTCTCTGTCTTGACACTATCCCACCACAGAGCTGTGTGTCCCTTCAATTTCATTTCAGCGAAACTAACTCTGCAGTCTTCGCTGACTTCCTTACACTCAAAATACTTATCCATCTCGCTGATCCAATCCAATAAAACCTCGATAAACAAACTACCGTCATAGGTTGGGATCTTTGGCTTGAGTTTACTGCTTGCCACTAAAACAGACCTCAGCAATCTCACTTCTGGGGTCTAACCTTCTGGTCCATCTATTGCTGCTTTAGTCTCCTCTTCGCTGTCATCGCTACCTCTGGGTATCTTCTTCTCCCTGCCTCTACTGCCTCCAACCGGGCATCAAGAATTCTGATCTCCTCTCTCAGTCCTTCCTCTACTATCCTTCGAGCACTTCTGCCACGACCTCGCCTTACTCTTTCCATGTCTTCAATCAATTTAACCTGCTCAGATACCACTATGATGGGACCAACCCAATACTTTACAGACTTTGGCAATTAAAATGATTATGTGGTGATTGTGTGCTTGGGTAAATGTTTTGGTTGTGGTTACACGTGCGAGGAATACACCATCGGATACTTTGGATTTCTATTGTGTGGCATTCAATTACACAATTATGACTGGGTACTTGTCTCGATTTGCATCTTCCCGCTCCTCGCTATGCCAAAACCCTTTGTTTTTCATTCATTTTAGTCATTTGTTGTTGGGCTTGCAGAGGGTTTGTTTTGCTGTGCTCTGCAAGTATGAGTATGCAACATTGTTGCTAGTCTGGGCATGCCTCCTGGTGATTTTTTGTCCTAGTTCCTTTATGTGTGCATGGTTGCTTGTAAACCGGTTTCGTTGGACAAGTGTGGTTTGCCCTGTCGCCGTCTAGGTAAGTGATTCTTCTGTTATTATTTGTTTCCTTCTGCTATTGGTTCAACAGACTGTCAAGTTCTAGGTTATGTGCTGGTATTTCTGGTTCTTGTTGGCAACTTAGTGATTGGCTTGTATCCAGGCTCGCATCGATGGCGTTCTTTCATCCTCAGCTTCAAATGCAGGTAGTCCTCCTTCTTTGATTAAATTTGTGATTCTCTTTCCTCAGCTTCTAACCTGGTTCGCTCCTTCGTCTCCGCAGTTAGTCGAAATGCGTGGATGAGATGTGAGTTCTCGGCTCTCACTGCAATTTCTCAGTGAATTGAACTCAATTTTCATTATTTTCTTATGTTCAGGTTCTGTAGTTTTACTTCTGTAACATCATAGATTCGTAACACCTGGATGTTGTTTGCTCTGCAGGTGTTGAGGGTTTGCAATTGGAGGTCTCGGCACTGTATGCCTCGGTCTGGTCCAGTAGGCTCTGCTTCTTTGTATTTTCTTCAGTCCTCGGTCTAGTTTTAACTTAGGTTGTCTCGTCGTATGGGTTTATCACCCTCAATGCTTGTCAACTAACTCACACTGTGAGTGATATTCTATCACTTTTTGAAGTCTGGGCTTCCACTGTTTGGGGCTTTCTTTTACTGTAATTCTCCTGTAGAGGAACGCAACTTTTCTGAAACCGTCACCTAGGGTTTGACATCCAAGGGTTTATGCATCTGTAGCTATGTGTGAGTAGGTGTTTGAAACCCTCACCTAGGGTTTGTTGTTCATGGCTTATGCGTCTATGGCTTTATTTTGTAGTACTACTATGTAATTGGTATACACTTGTCTTTGCAATTTCGAAAGAGAAATTCTTGAGGAAAATATAATAAAATTTGGTTTGGTTTACCTAAATGATATAGATGTAGTCATGCCATTGTGCTTTTGGTTAACTCTGCATTCCTAGCCTGAGTTGCAATCATATTTCTTCAGATTGCTTGTGATGTTTTTATATGATCACTCGTGAACGCTGTAGATGCTCCAGTAATGTTGTATGACTGTCAATTTAAATGAATATTGGAAGTTTTCGTCTGGCTTGTGGGTGCTTGGCCTATACTGAATCTGTTTGTATCATTCTTGGTCTATCTTCACTATTTGCTTCAAATGAATTATAAACCCTCGTATTGTATCTGTTCTTCTGTCTCTCTATGAGGACTAGTTCTTTCTCTCAGGAAAAAAAAAGGGAATTAAACTCAATAATCTGTATACACAAGGTTGTGTGTTCAGATATTCATCAATTAGAAAACACAATAGATTACAATAGGACATACATATGGACAAAATTTGGTTTCTCTGTTATTGATATTATTCGAGCGCTAGAGGTATTGAACCCGTACATGACTTTTGTTGTTACATTTATATGTTTATGGTTCCAGTTAATGAAACTTTACAGTTGTTTGTCGGTTGTAGATTTTTACAATTACATGGTTATTAGTCATTCGGTTCTATCCTTATGACAAGATTTTCCTATTAGACACATTTGTCTTTTCTTTTTAAAATAACAAGACAATTATTAATCCATGATTTTCTAGTAACATACAAGTAAATAACTCTAAACGATCAAACTACCTTTGACTAATTTAGAGATTAAGATAAAAATAAAAATTCTACCTCCTATAGTGTCAAACTAACATAAAAGACAAATAAAATATTAGCTCAACTCTTCGACATGGTGCCTGAGCTGTATGCTCCTTCATCACCTTTCAAGTTTCATAAACATTGTTTGTCTAATTAATAGTTTAATTTTTTTTTTTTATTGCTCTATTGTTTTTTCTCTATAATCTTTGTTGTGTGTAATATACAATTATTTGCATATAAGACAAGTCTACATTGAAGGTTGAAAGCTACATTGTACTCTTCATTTTGTTGTATGAACACTGGAAGAAACTCTATGTAATCTATGTAATTAAAGAACCTATATAACAAGAGATCTATTTGTGAAATATTAGTTTATGAATTAGATTGATTTTCTTTTCAATAATTTCATGTATGGTTTCATTTGAAATCAAACCTAGTAACGTAGAGGAGATTAAGTGTCATTAAAGATTGGAAATGAGATTGGTTGCACAGACAAGTAGAGGAACATTTAAGAATATTACTCTAGTGAAACACTATGATTTATGTCCAACAAATCATTTCTCTATTTTAGTGAACAAGATCTT
The DNA here is from genome assembly GCA_000404065.3 of Pinus taeda. Classification (NCBI taxonomy): domain Eukaryota; kingdom Viridiplantae; phylum Streptophyta; class Pinopsida; order Pinales; family Pinaceae; genus Pinus; species Pinus taeda. Next base: position 29,751 of record APFE031231797.1, on the reverse strand, counting down.
TGTAGCATTCTTAGTCTTTATTTCAAGTTAGATTTAAAAGGTGTAATATTTTCTTGCAGCATTAGATTTTTTTTTGTAAGCTTGGTAGGACTAAGTCTTCATCATGTCCAATATATTACCTTGATCATGGTAGGGAGTTGAACGAGTGGCTTCACATTAAGGAGTGCCTTAATAGAGCACTCGATCACCGTCTATCCAAAACTGCATAGACCTTGCATTATTAGATTAGAATTTAAGATTTTGTTTCTATAGTGTTGAAAGTTCATTTATTTCCTCAACCTTGCATACAAGTATCTCACAAGCTTATGCCGATCAACGTCTATCCAAAACTGCATAGACCTTGCATTATTAGATTAGAATTTAAGATTTTGTTTCTATAGTGTTGAAAGTTCATTTATTTCCTCAACCTTGCATACAAGTATCTCACAAGCTTATGCCATGGGATTGATAATTTAATGTCCAAATTTTAAGTTAATTAAGTTGATTAAAAGTGATCACACATTGTAATTGCTTAGTTTTTTTTTGGGAAGTTTATTCTTACAGATTAGTGCAATATTCTATGTGAGAATAAATCACAATTATAGAAAATCAATACTCATATAGGAAAGAGTTAATAAGTTGCAAGGTTGAGAATAGAAAACTAAACTTATAAATATAGCATTTCTATAAAAGTAAGTTTCTTGTTAAAGCATGTCTTTCATATGTCATTAAAGAAACTATTGTTAGCTAGTGTTTTATACTTTTACAAATATGTGTTTGGTCTTGGAACTTTTCTTTCCTTGCTCAATTATGGTGTTTTTATGTGTAAGCATTTTAACTTATGGGACTCTTTTAGTGTTATGGTGTTTTTCACTTATCTTTTGCTTGCTCATGCTTATATAAAATAGACAGCTCTTCGTGATATAAGAAATTTTGAGTTGCTCAAATTTTCTGGTTATGCATGTGCTTTAGCTTGCAAACTATTTTCCATATTTACATATTTATATTTTCATTTCATTTCAGCTCAGTTATTTAAACTAGATTTGTAACAATGAAGTGTTCTTATTAGTTGAATAGTTCTAATTTAAGAGGAAGTTTGTTGAGTCCAACTAAGATTCACTTTTAATGGCAGAAAGGAATATTCTTGTTGTTATTCATTGCATTTTTACATCTTATTATTTGCTCCTTTAATTAAGATTTAGTTACATATATTTTTTAGTATTTCATTTACCTACTTGGCATATTCACTTATATTTATGCATTTACATTCATTAGTTATATTAATTTAGATTATATTAGAAAAATGGCATGAAAAAAGCATCTTACTTTGCATAGGGTTGTGAAATTATATGAGAATGTTGTCATTTCAATAAAAAAAAATTCCAAATAATGAGAATGTTGTCATTTCAATAATGAGAATGTTGTCATTGCAAACTATTTTCCATATTTACATATTTATATTTTCATTTCATTTCAGCTCAGTTATTTAAACTAGATTTGTAACAATGAAGTGTTCTTATTAGTTGAATAGTTATAATTTAAGAGGAAGTTTGTTGAGTCCAACTAAGATTCACTTTTAATGGCAGAAAGGAATATTCTTGTTGTTATTCATTGCATTTTTACATCTTATTATTTGTTCCTTTAATTAAGATTTAGTTACATATATTTTTTAGTATTTCATTTACCTACTTGGCATATTCACTTATATTTATGCATTTACATTCATTAGTTATATTAATTTAGATTATATTAGAAAAATGGCATGAAAAAAGCATCTTACTTTGCATAGGGTTGTGAAATTATAATGAGAATGTTGTCATTTCAATAAAAAAAATTCTAATAACTTCATTTACCAAATAAACTTGTGAAATTAACAAAAAATCATTTTACCACAACAAAAATAGACAAACTAAACATATTATAAAAGTGAAAAATGATACTTATACTTTTGTGTAAATTTGTATATTTTTAATACTTTTAAATTATGATAAAAAACCCAAAACACAATATAAAAATAGCAAAACAAAAATGCACAAAACAAAATGTAAAAACAAAACAAAAATGCACTTACAACTTGAAAAGACCTAAAGTGATATATAATCATCCAAAAGAAAATATAAAGTAATGTATAATAATCCAAAATTGATAAAAGTATCTTCATATTTTGATTTTTGCATATAAAAAAATTAAAAAATAATTTTTTTAAAACAGAGATGTAAAGAAAATCTTGAATTTTGATCAGATTTTTGTAATAATCCAAGTAAAGAAATTTTGAGAAAAAAAAAAATATTAAAGGAAAATATTAAATGAAAAATATATTTTGTATACTAAACCCAATATTATATAAATATATATATATATATATATATATATATATATATATAATATATATATTGTTTGTTTGTTTGTTTGTTTGTTTGGGATAATTTTTATATATGTATGGTTGTAATGTGGTGATAATTTTTTTTAAATTAAACAATATTATAAAAAGATCACTTTCTTATGATATAAAGCGTTTTCCACATTTTGTGATTAATAAATTCAACATTTCATATCAAGGGAAAACATAGGCAGTTACAGTAATGAACATACCAAAATGTGGACAGTTATTTCAGAGATCAATCATAACATGAAGTGGGGCAGCAATCTTAATAGGCATTGACAGTAATGATCATACAAAAATGTGAACAGATATTTCCTGATTATAACCAACTGGCAGCTTCTACAACCTCATCGTAAAGTCTATTACAGAGCATACAATCATTGCACTGAAGGAAGAAGAGATCATCAGATGATCATGACAGACAAAAAAACTTGATAAACATTTACAATCAGATCATCCTGACAGAGAAATCTTGACAGACAGCAATCCTGATAGACATTTACAGTGTCCAACATACAAGAACGTGGATGGACATTTCCTGATTATAACCGACTGGCTGATGAACAAAAATGACATTGGAGTCATCCTGCAGGGAATATGAATTGGCCAATGATGGCGACTGGTTAAAAGGAAGCTGCAGGGGATTCCACAACTTCATCGGCGCATATACAGTGCCTGAATCTGAACAAGAGCTTGGATTTTGTTTCGGAGGAGATATTAGGGTTTGGCCCTTGTTTATAAAATTGGAAGATGTCGATCCCTTCGCCAGCGCCTCTCATTACAGTAAGCAACGACTTCGTCTCTTTCACCCAACTGGTTGGAAGGCTTCGTCTCTTTCACCCAACTGGTTGGGATTTAATGGTGAAATCATACTTACAGCTGTATTGCGCTCTGTCGGTCTAACGGACTTCAATCTGCCAATGCAGGCATTGGCATAAGCTTTCTTGCTCAAACGAGTATTCAAGTAATGGCCCTCAAATAATGACCACCTGCCATTACAACGTGAATATAGATTAATATGAATCGAGAATTTATGATGAGATATTATTGTAAATTATAAGAATATTTTGGAATTTGAATATTTATGATGAGATATTATTATAAATTATGAGAATATTTTGGAATTAATCTTTAATAATTTTTAATTATTGTTAGTAAAATTTTGAGATATTTTTAAAATTTAAAATCAAATATATCAAAATAAATATTTAACAAAATACCTTATTCCTATTAATGGCAAATTTTTACTCTAACAGTGTGATTAAAAGCCAGCCAAGTACATGTTTGATTTTGCTAGTGTGCATCAAAATATTTCAAAATCTGGAATCCAGCTATGCTCGACTACAAGAAAAAATCTATATTTTCTTATATCCATCAAATTTTCTAAATATTCTGTGAATCTGATTATGATATTTTCTTACCTGTTTTCTAACAGTGTATGAAATCTTATTATAAAATCTTCTTCTGCCAATGAAATGTTAACACGATTGAGGTTTGGCCTCAGATAAGTCACCCAACGAAGGCTGTACCTCTTTCCACAGCGCCTTAGAACTGTATAGAATCACGTTAATATTTTCAATGGTCAGTGATTATCAGGACATTCAGTAATGTATTTCTCATGATTCTGATTAAATAACTTAACTCAGAGGAGAACAAGATAGTCAAACCGGTAACCTTCAACTTTAACAGAAAGATCTGATATCATTTTAAACTCATAACCACTTGATCTGACCTTCAAAGCTTGTCAAAGCTCATCTACTATTGTTGTAATAACTAACTTTACACTGGATCAAGATGGATCTTAGGACCATAAAATGAAGGTTTATTAAGAAATCTAACCTGCAATTTTTGCTGGAGCAGGCCAGGCTTGTACAAACCGGGTCACTTCTGTCCAAGGGCATTTACTCAGACCATCTTTTGCATTACAACGTAGCTTGCCTCCCATTATGGACAAGCTAGAACCAAGTGTGTTAAGATCTACCCCTTCAACATACAAATTTATATATGAAAATAGAACAGAAATAGGCAAACAATTTAATTACATCAATATTCAGAGTGACCAGACCAAAGAGCATTATCAAAGTACAACAATCACAGGATCCCATTAATCTAATGAATGAAAGTAGTGATTTTCCACTAGATCTAATAGAGGACAACCTAAATGGAATCCAATGTTTAGTATGAGAAATACTGATCAGATTATAGACAATATCAGCTTATCTGTCTAATTTGGATCATCAAATTAGGAGACAGTAATGGATATGGACCATAAAATTAGGACATGATTAGATCTATAAACTGCTCATAAATTCTACCTGTCAATTGATGGATTTCAGTCAATTCTTCACTTGTTGGCCAACTATCCCCAGAGCTCTTGAAGGGGTTATATGAAATCTCGATTCCTGTCAAATTCTGCATAGCTGCCAACCATGCTTTGGCTTAAGCAATATATAGAGGGAAGTTGTACGAATTTTGATGAACATAACGTTCAAAATTTTTCAACTTTTGCCACTTGACCTGAGAACCTTTTAACTTTATCTGGAAAACTCGTCAGCTTTCCTCGTGATCCCTGGCAGGTCCCGCTGATTAGGTCTTCAACGGTAATTCTGATTAGGTCTTCAATCATACTTTAGACAAACTGTAGATGGAGGGTCGTCTGGCTCCACGAATCCACTTTAATAAAGCAGAATAGCGATGAATTGTATCACGTCCATAAAGTTGCCAGCTTTCATATGGCTCCACGTATCAACTTTAATAAAGAAGAAAAGCAATGATGAATGCATTTTGGGTTAACGTGGGAGGATTTCATATGGTTCCGCAAATCAACTTTAATAAAGAAACTAAAGTAATGTCCTATGGCTACGTCAATCAGATTAACAAAAATAACCCCACCGCAGGTGAGCATGGCAGGCATAATGAGATGGAAGCGAAGGGCAGATGGGCGGTGGGAGCAGCACCATCTGTTACAAGGAAAATCGAGAAATTTTGGTGACTTGTCAAGTTATGTAGAATGGTGGAGCTAAATAGTGGGTGGCAGGAGCAAGTATGATGACTAGTCAGGTTTTGTAGAATGGCTAAATAGCCAATGGAAGGAGCAAGTTTAAGCTAACTTGAATGATGAATCAACTCTGTTCGGAATGTATAAGTCATGGTAAATGTGTGAGGGTAAAATTACTTTGACATCAACCATGGTTCCATTCACATCTCTAATGAAAGAGTGGTCAGTTCTTGTATTTTCAATTGTCCTTCAACAAGTATCTCAATTAATGTTATAGAGCAATTTAGGTTATTTTCTTCCCATAGTATTAAGATTCAACCAAAGTTTTTAGTTGTAGTTGGATAATTTTTAGGGTTTTTTTTCTTAATTGGGCTTGACAAACAAAAGGTAGTGGCTCTAAGGAGTTGCATTTGGTCCCTTACTAAGTTTTATCTTTGTCATTGTTTTTTTATTCTTAGTTTTTCTCTTATGATTTATTTTGGTTGAAAAAGCTAGTTTTTTTAAAGGCTTTTTTTAACCCGTTCTTTTCTATTAGAGTTTTTATTCTTTTATAGGCAAGTTTTTGTTGATTTCTAGGCTAGATTATAGTCCTTGTCTACAAGGAGATATAGCCCTAAGTGTCCTTGTACTATTCAAATTCTAGATTTCCCTACCCTATATCTGGGAACCTTTAAGTGCTTGAATTTTGACCTCCCTCCATGTTGTCCTAAGCTCCTATTTGTGATTAGCATTTCCAATAGCATTCACCACTCCTTCAAGCAATCACATCATGGAAATCAAGGGGGCACTATAATAGCTCCCACCCTTCCAACTCTAGAGCACAACTCTCAATGGAGCACTCTGCAGCTATCTATGTGCATTTTGTTCTCCCTTGCAATTCAAGCTAAAATCCATGAGACAAGAGTAGAACAACTTTCATAGCAATGAAGATGTGGAAGTTGAGGTTGGAAGGTGGATCCCTAACATAGGAGCACCACCACTAAAAACATGTAGACCATCAGTATCTAGTAGAGGCTGAACACGAAATATTGTTATGTAAATAAGAACTCCAAAAGCATACAAACAAGCTATTTGATAGAATCTTAATTCTAGCAAAAAAGTTAGCCATTGTGGAGTTTGTCAACATCAAAGGAAGAAGAGGTGTACTTTAATACAATTTATTAGCAGTGTAAACAAATGGTTTTTAAGTTATTTTTTTGTGTTTACTTTCATTAATAGTCATGTTGTAAGCACAATTATGAATTTTGGAGTCTTTAAGAGGAAGACAAATAGACAAAAGTTTTACTATCTAGGTATTTTGGTTTTCTAGTTTAAACAATATGGCATAGAAAAAGCTCTATTACTATTTTATTGGTGAGGTTTCCCTTGTATAGATCAATAAGTATAACAATCTTTGTACATTTTGAGATATCATCATAATACAAATCTTCCCTAATTAACAAAAGAAAAAACTTAATAAAAATAAAATTGAATATGTTAATTTTGTATGGAAGTTAAAAGATGTAATAGTAATATAATTTCACAAATCATTTTAATAATAAAGAATTACAAGGTGGTAATATAGTTTATTTTATTTTATTTTTAAATAAAGTTAGTTATGAATTCTCAAAGTGAAAAGTGTTAAAATATCAGTTTTAAATGTAAGAATGAATTGTTTCTTGAGAGGTTTTTTTTAGATTTATGGGATTGTAGTTTTAGAATTTTCAATGAATTTTAAGAAAAGTAGATTTTATAATGTTAAATATTTATCTAAGTGATGGATTTGCAAGTTTATCCATCAACATATCAGGGTATTAGTGATGAGTAGTAAAAGACTCTTGGGTTTGGTTATTGTATTGAGTATATTACAAATGGTTTTCTATTATATGGAGGTTGACACAATAAGGGCATAAATACATAGTACAACATTAATATATAATTAGATTTTGTATTTTAGCATATTGTAAAGGAGTAACAATAATATAATTTCATAAATCATTTTAATAAATAAGAGTTACAAGGTGGTAATATAATTAATTTTATTTTTAATTTTAAGTAAAGTTAGTTATGAATTCTCAAAGTGAAAAGTGTTAAAGTGTTAAAGTATTAGTGTTAAATATAAGAATGAATTGTTTTTTTGAGAGCTTTTTAGGTTTATTGGATTTTAGTTTTAGAATTTTCAATGAATTTTAAGAATATTACATTTTATAATGTTAAATATTTATCTAAATGATGAATCTCCAAGTTTATCCATCAGCATGTAATGGTATTTATGATGAATAGTAAAAGACTATTGGTTTTGGTTATTGTGTTGAGCATATTACAAAAGAAATATCATGTGATTTAAGCCCAAAAATCTCTCATAAAAGATATGGATCACAGAAGCCTCAATTCAACAATGGTTTTCTATTATATGGAGGTTGACACAATAAGAACGGAAAGACATGGTACAACATTAATATATAAAATTGTGCAATTATTAGATAAGAAAAAAAGAACTGCATTTATCCATATATGTACTATGTATAAATAAAGCTTTATATCCATTGAATCAATTCATCTTATGTCAAAAGCAAGACCATATAAAAATATGCATGTAAACCATAGAAATCATATCACTATACACATGATTATGTATTCACTATTAAAAATGTGCATATTTTATTAGATTATGAATCGATGTGGCTAATCTTGTCCACTTTTATTCTACACATCTAACAAAGAAAGAATTAGAAAAATCCCAAACCATTGCTTTTGAATTACTCTAATTACTTCCAATATGCTCAAATTCCAAATATTCCTTCCAACTTTGTGGCATACCTAAGAGACAACGAAAATTTTGAGATGATCTAAATTGTTAAAAATTCAAAACAAACATCATGCAAAAGTCCTTATATAGTACTTAAAACTTGAAAATAAGGAGTAGTCATCTGTGAACATTGACAAGCAACACAAAAAAGCCATCATCATTGTGGATCTCTATTATTATAGCAGCTGGAACTTGGCACACGCTACATGTTTAACAAAGTTTATTTTAATGGAGATAATGGTACAATTACAACAATTACCCTCTCAGAAGAGATCCCATACTTGCGGGGAACAAGGCATAATACCTCACAAATTAGTTATTTAAAATTATTCATTCCAACCAAATATACCAACTTATATGCTAATGGGAACTCGTTGTCATTTAAACTCAATGCACACTTAGGTTTATTGCAAAGCACTACTGGTCTATGCAGCCATCTAATACCCATCTCCATATGTACAATCATGTTCCCTAACCATGAATAAAAATGCAATGATTTGTTAAGATATCAGCTATATTACAAAATATCCATAAATGCATTTCGTTGGGCACATAGTATTCACGCGCCAAGTTACTAGCTTTTAATCATCATAAGTAGACCTAATGTCTAAGATAAATCCTAATAATTGGTGCACTCAAGCTAATATTGATTAGCAATTGCAATGCAAGATCACTCGTTTTGATATTAATCCAATAACACCAAGGTCATTCTTAAAGGAATCCAAACCATATACCAACAAAATCAAATTATATTGCATGTGTTATTTCATGCACTAAAATATATAATAAAAAATTATGAATTAGAATTTAGAATGAGCATTTTAAAGCACTATAATTGATAGTATCTTTGTAATGGATGGTATTTTTGTACTATCGTTGAAGGTAGAAAATTCTATTCAATTATTCCCAATTGATTTATATGGATCAATCACAAAAAATATTCAGATGTATATTCAGCATTAAAATATTGGCCCCGGTTCAAGAGGAAGAATTGGTAATAGGCCACATAAGGCTATCCATTTTGGTTAAGAGAAAATGTTCACTCTCTCTAGGATAGAAAATGATATGGCATGTTTAGGGACCAATCAAAGGAATCTTGCTATGATTCATTACAGAAATATCAATGATTCATTACAGAAATATCATTTAGTAGGTATTAACTGCATGATCGTTTTCCCATGATTGGATAGATTAGGAAAAATACCAATTATTCATACTCTTCTAAGATCCAAATTTTGATCCCTAAAACTCCATAAATAGTAATGAGGAATAATATCTATCCTGGATTGAATCTCATAATGGAATGTACCATGTGATCTCAATAAAAGTTGGTTTGGTTAGCTATGAATTTCTTTTGCTTTCTATTCCTCTAGCTACTAAAATGTTTGAGTTCACCATGTTGTCTCTTTCTGATATTATAGTAACAACATTAAAGCTATAATTTGAAGCCTTCATAAAGAAAATCAAGTTTTTATGCCTAGTAGGAACCTAATTGCACATATCACTACCAATTATAGTTTTCTTAATCTTACGAGATACCTAAATCTCATATTCAATCCATCCAATCAAAAGAAAGAAATTAAAAAAGAGCTCAAGTAAGTAGATGATCTTACACTTGACGACACAAATTCAAACAATGTCGTCTTGGATATGAGTATGTCCTTGTTTAATCTCTTAACATCAATCCTTACTTCATGATATTTATTATAACCCTCAAATATCTTACCAAGATTATCATAAAAGACCTAAAATAGGGAGTCTTTTCAAAACCAACAAAATAGCTAATTAAGTTTTATAGTTCAAGAAACAAACAAATACTCAATCATGTTTCTCAAATAAGACCACCAACCTCTTCAATATTTTCTAAAAAATTCAAATACAAAATTGAGAATAGCAACCAAAAGCCCAATTTATATTTCCAACCAAAAGAACAAGTACCCAACAAAATATTTCACCATAAAGAAAGTACTTGCTACCCACCACTAGTGGGTGACCCCATATAGGGGATTTTTCTCCTAGATTTTTCTTCAGCCAGCAACCAACAACCCGTGACAACCACCAGTGTAGCCGATAGTGTGCAAATTGATCTCTTCTCCCTAATCCAGTCATAAGTCCCCTCTCCCATCTATTGATAGCATATGTTTGAAGTTGGGCCATCCAATCCTAAAGGTATGTCTTTCATTGTGCGATCATGTGCTTATGCTTGTTTTTCCTTAACCACACTTGGGTATGCATTATTGGGTGACTTGGAATAAGGAATGGTTTCAACTATAATCTTGTTCCCTCACCTTAATTGGGGAGTTAATCCTCAACCCTAGTCCCGTGGGATCTCCCCTACTAGCTTATAGCTTTAGGATGGGCACTACTTGGGAAAGCATGATTTGGTAGCGTGGTCTCTCTTTCCTGTTCCACATTTTTCACTCCCCTATGCACATTACATTCCCGTTTTTATGATATTCCCTCCCTCGATTCACATGACCACTAGGTCCACAAGTCTTTAGTAGTCTCCCTCCCATTTTCCACATGTTTGGACCAGACCTAGAATGTAGCCCCAGAAGTTGATGCAACTTAGAAAAGGGAAGATAAAAACATATCATGCCCACATACAAAAGGAAATAATACCACAAAATGCAAAATATGGTTGGGACAATAAAATTTAGTGTGTGGGAAAAATCCAAACATGAGCTCTAATGCTTTATCGTTATGGTCATCACCCTAGTTCCTAGGGCCCCCTTTGAGTGACATCCCCATCATTAAGGAACCCATTCATGTACCAACCCCTAGAGGGTGATGAACTACCCCACATTAAAGGGTAATAATTCCTTATATCATACATAGCATGCTCTCATCCCCTGGAGCCCCAAGCAGTCAATAAAATAAAATTCAATAAAAGGCAAAAGGAAAATGAAAAGGGGTGGAAAAACAAAGGTCGAGGTAACTCACATACCATTATTTCTCCCTCCTACCTGCATACACCCAAATATGTGGGCATCCCTCAGCATTACCACCCTTGATCCCATGGCATTTGGCCTAGAGACCACTGTGTCCCAATCCACCTCATCATTATCCATGTCACACCTACCAATTGAAGGATGTACCTTGGAAATGTATTTATTTTAGGGGTTGGGAACACCTAATAGGGTTGTTTATTAGCCACTCCTACCTAAGGAGATAACACCATTACATGCTAAAATCCCCAAATTTGGAATGGAAACCCATTATGAAGTCTCATTTCTGCCCTTAACTAACAAGCATGATTCAATTAGATGCATTAATTAATTATTCTACCTGAAGGTGAGGTGACACATTGGATCTTATGCATAATTGGCAGTGGTTTCATTATGGGTTGTGAAACTTAATTAGGGCCTAATCCCACCAAAGGATCATATTGACACTTATAGGGGATGTGTTGAGATCCACGGGACTCTGTAATGTGATATGGCATTATCTCATCTTATGTTAGGTCCCTATAATACTAGTGTAGTCCCCTTATTGTTATTTTTATTGTAGCTCCCTTATTTTTATTATTGTTCTCATGTAGCCCCCATATTGTTATTGTTGTTCCCATAGAATCCCACTATTGTTAGTGTTTTTCCTTTACATTATTATTGTTATGTAGGCTCTAATTATATTATGACCCCTTAGACTCCTATATATACCAAGGAGGCCTTGTCATTTGTATCATCCAAGAATTGTTCATTTATGTGATGTAAAGGAGGTTTCCCCCTCGAGGAGGCTAATTTCCAAGTCGTTGATCAATATTTTCTTCTATTTTGTGATCTTGTTGCCTAACATTTGGTATGAGATCTTTGGATTCTAGGGTTTCGCTGCTTCAAATAGGTCATCTTGGAATTTTCACTTTAATGTTTTTCCTACAAGACCTAAGATACTGAAATTTATAAAATGTGGATCTGAAATATTGGTGAACTTTTTGTAAAACTTTCAGATCTTGGTTCACTATATTTTCTGAGATATGGTGTGAATAATTTAGGGTTTCTACATGCTCCAAAAATTCATTCTCAAAAAGGTGACATAGGGAAAATCATCATAACTTTCTCTTCTATAATCGGATTTGACTTTTCTAAAAAGTGACCAAAATTACATGCACTGAAGTTTATTTTGTATTAATTTCAAGGTCAAAGGCTAAAAAAGTGACATGTGGAATCCCTTACGAGTTCAGTCTACTCAACGAGGCCATAATTAGGCCATTGTGGGATATTTCGCATAATGTTTCCTTGAAGAATCAAATCTTGGCTTGACTTATGGAATTGGAAATAAGATTTAGAGGGATACCATAGGATATAATTTCAAACCTTGGGAGGCCGAAATTACAAAGGTACAACAGTTTCAAGATCAATCTCCTAAAAGTGAGAAAAATGTGTGTATTTTTTTAAATTGTGCATAAATTTTGTGTGAAAAATAAGTTTGAAGTGATTCAAAGAACATAGATATCGTTGTTTGACTCCAAAATGCCTCAAAAAAAAATGGATACACCTAGTAAGAAACAATAAATCTCTACTATGACACATGAAGAAGAGGAAGAAATGTAACATGATATATCAAAATTACAAGGCCAATTGCAACAAATTTCACTCTCGCAAAGAGTAACCAAAAATTAATTGTAAGCAATGATGAATTTTAAGATGGATGTTTTAGAAGTAAAAATAAAAAGGTACATGGAAGGTTTGAAGGATACTATAAAATCAGACGTGGAAGCAATGACGAATGTCAACATGGAAGGCTTGAAGTAAAGTTTGACAAAGTTGCTACAAGAAAGGCTTCCTAGTGATGACAAGGTAATCCATGAAAATCGTGATGAGGACAAAAGGAATATGAATTATGATTTTAGAGACTGTAATGTTGGGTTTAAGACCCACCACATTCCAAAGATAGATATGAGGAACTTTTATGGCTAGAATCTGGTAACATAGAGACTACAAATGGAGAAATTCTTTGATTTACATGGTCTGTTGCGCACACAAAAGGTATGCATTGCATATTTATATTTAGAACAAAATCAGTTTGTGTGGTATTTATGGATTTTTTCTCATAAATCAATTTTCACTTACACATTTTTTGTGGAAGAATTGGTAGCACATTATGAGGATAAAAAGAGTAATACCTTCTTTAGCCAATTGATAAATCTCAAACAAAAAGGTTCAATGGCAAAGCACATTGAGGACTTCCAAAGATTGAATATCAAGTTTAATGATATTCCAAAGGAGCATAGGATTGATGTCTTCATAGGGAATTTAAAGGATAACATCCAATATGAGGTTCGCCTTTGGGAACCTAATTCATTGGAGAAGGAATTCAAGGTGGCAAGAAATGTTGAAAACAAAATTATGGAAACAAGGAAGTCTACCACTCAAAACTATGAATATGGAAGTGTTTTTGCTCCTAGCCTTCCACAACATACAAGGTTGATACCACAACAACTGGAGGAAAAAAAAAAAAGAGAAAAAGGGATTTGTTACAATTGTGATAGAAAATACATTAAGGGTCATAAGTGTGCTAAGAATAAATTATTTTACATAGATTGTGAATATGAGGAAGAAAAGGAACAAGAAACATCAAAAGAAGAGGATATACATGAGGAACCAACCCTAGAGAAAAAATAAATGAAGCTGATCATATATTTTCATGCATTAACAGGAATTACCACTCCTCAAACTCTCCAGATAGAAAAATATATCAAGAGACAAAAGGTAATAGTGTTGATTGATTGTCATAGTAACCATAAGTGTAAGATAATCAAGGAATTGAATTGCTTTATATATGTGGTACCAAAGCTTCAAATTATTGGTTTCAAATGGAGGAACTATAAATTGATCAGGGAAGTGTCATAATATCAATCTAACCATGGGCAAATATGTATTGAATAGTCCAATGCTTTCCATTCCAATGGGTGGTGTTGATGTTGTATTAGGAGTCTAATGGTTACAATCTTTAGGGACAATAGCTTTTAATTTTCAAGAAATTTTACTCAAAAGGAAAGGAAATTGAATTAAGGGGCACTGCAGGGAAACCAAGGAAGATAATCAACTCTAATGGAATGACAAACCTTTTGGGGAAAGAAAAACATCTTGAGAAATCAATGCATGTAGGAATTATGGTTTGATTCATCTTTTCTTGATAATTACATTTGAATTATAATGCCTTCTTTTACTTCTTTATTATGTTATCTTTCACCAAGAAATTACCAAATAAAATGTATGAAGATCATGAAAACAAGGAACACAAGTGTTGGGCATGGAATACCCCCAAGGCATGTTTTCGGGATCAAAGCCCAAGTTTTGACCCAATATTGTTGTAAAGCTCCGCGAATTGTGGGCACGGGGTGTGAAAAGTATAATAGAGTCATAGGGTTGTCCGCTCTAGTTTTGTAATGTAATGTTGGTTGGATAGACCTATCCATGGTTTGTAGACCATGGGATTGTATAAATAGAGTGAGGCTCTAAGTGTAAAAGAGGGAGAAGTAGAGAGATAGGAAGAAGGAAGAATCTAAGTAACTAAGTAAAGTGTGTCTTTGGGTTGTAGAGTAGGAGAAGGCTCTACAGTTGAGTGTGTAGAGGCCTAGTAGTCCGCAGCTGAGTGCGCGGACCCCTGTAGCTAAGTGCACAGGGCGGAGTCAAGTCTGTAACTGATGGGATGAGATCTTGGGGTAAGCCCAAAATCCCAATTCCATTAAAAAACTCGAACCTGGGCCTGTGGGTTATGGCCCACCTAGTCTTATCGGAAGCATTTTAAACTTGAAATCTTTTAATTTATAACCATGGACCTTCATTAAAATCGAGTGTCCCCTGCCCAAGGCAACGATCTTCTAGATATAGCATTTCATCCTCTTCAACATTTGTAGAATCGGATTTCATTACAGAGATGTTGCTTCTAACTTCTTGCAGGAACAAAGTTGCCTTGTGTTGACGATCCAATTTCTCACGCAGATCCCCATTGCTACCAAAACAGTCAGGAGCTTCCAAATCTTGTGATTCAATCCTCCATGATGAAAATAGTCGAATGAGTTCTAACACCTACTCCTGTGCTGGAAATGAACCACCAGATGTTTTAAATGCATCGCGTTCAATATTAAGGCTCCACAGGAAGTTCTCCGCTCATATTCAAATAAGAACAATTTCATACTCGGTTTAACCAGCTTGACGACAGAAGCCTGAGAAATTGGCAGGCCAAAGAGCTCTCGGTTGAAACACTCTTTTTTCGTTTGTCGGTTAGACATGAAAATCATACCCTCAAAGCTTTCATCACCCTCTTTAGTAACATAGTTGTGATCATAATCCTCAAGAAATGCAGGAATATAGCCTTCATTTATGGTATTCCCAAAGACCCGATCATCAAACTCATTTATAAAACATACATAAGCGTTAACCCAATTATAAAACACACATAAGCATACACAACATACACTAGAACATGATTATATATATTATACAGAATAGTTACATACTAAGGCATTTCAGCCTTAAAAACGAGCTCACACTCAGCTACATCTTGCCACTCACAAATTACTTCCTAGAACAGAGATATATCACATCCTATCACATTACATTTATATAAGAATTTTAGGAAGGATCAATCCTATCCTCTCTTAATTTTCTCCACAAAAGCTTCATGCATGCACACTTTAAATCTGCTTTAAATCTGCTTTATCCTCTTTAAATCTATTTTTCTGCTTTAAATCGGCTTTAATTCTGTTTTTCTTCCATGGTTTGCGTTCGCTTGCTTTGGTGCTGGTTTCTCCCGCATCAGACTCCCGAGGCACAAAAATTTATGACCTCCTCGTCATATGCTTCTCCTGGTCTTCATAATATCTTTAACTTGTGAACTGCAATCTACCTCTGCAACAGCAAGTCCTCCTTGCTGCCTCTTACCTCATCAAGCTCTCCTCTGGACTTGGTATTTTGGTAACCGCTCTAGGCTATTGCAATCTTCTCACCTTCCTCTGCTGCTACCTACACAAAATATAAAGACCATACCTATTCATATTTCATTAAGAACTGTACCTTCTTCCGCAGAATCGTTTACTACTCTGATACCAAACTGATGGGATGAGATCTTGGGGTAAGCCCAAAATCCCAATTCCATTAAAAAACTCGAACCTGGGCCTGTGGGTTATGGCCCACCTAGTATTATCGGAAGTGTTTTAAACTTAAAACCTTTTAATTTATAACCATGGGCCTTCATTAAAATCAAGCCTCCCCTTCCCAAGGCAACGATCTTCTAGATATAGCATTTCATCCTCTTCAACATTTGTAGAATCAGATTTCATTGCAGATATGTTGCTTCTAACTTCTTGCAGGAACAAAGTTTCCTTGTGTTGACGATCCAATTTCTCACGCAGATCCCCATTGCCACCAAAACAGTCAGGAGCTTCCAAATCCTGTGATTCAATCCTCCGTGATGAAAATAGTCGAATGAGTTCTAACACCTGCTCCTGTGATGGAAATGAACCACCAGATGTTTTAAATGCATTGCGTTCAATATTAAGGCTCCACAGGAAGTTCTCTGCTCATATTCAAATAAGAACAATTTCATACCCGGTTTAACCAGCTTCACGACAGAAGCCTGAGAAATTGGCAGGCGAAAGAGCTCTCGGTTGAAACACTCTTTTTTCGTTTGTCGGTTAGACATGAAAATCATACCCTCAAATCTTTCATCACCCTCTTTAGTAACATAGTTGTGATCATAATCCTCAAGAAATGTAGGAATATAGCCTTCATTTATGGTATTCCCAAAGACCCGATCATCAAACTCATTTATAAAACATACATAAGCGTTAACCCAATTATAAAACGCACATAAGCATACACAACATACACTAGAACATGATTATATATATTATACAGAACAGTTACATACTAAGGCATTCCACCCTTAAACACGAGCTCACACTCAGCTACATCTTGCTACTCACAAATTACTTCCTAGAACAGAGATATATCACATCCTATCACATTACATTTATATAAGAATTTTAGGAAGGATCAATCCTATCCTCTCCTGATTTTCTCCACAAAAGCTTCATGCATGCATGCTTTAATTCTACTTTAAATCTGCTTTATCCTCTTTAAATCTATTTTTTTGCTTTAAATCGGCTTTAATTCTGTTTTTCTTCCATGGCTTGCATTCACTTGCTTTGGTGTTGGTTTCTCCCGCATCAGTAACCAAGGAAGGAGTTAATAAAGAGAAGTTTTATCATAATTCTATGTATCCGTTCTTGGGTTAATGCATGTTTGATATAATTTGCAATTATATTGTTTATTTACTGTGTGCACCTGTATGAATGGTTTATGTTGTTAAGAATAACTTAAAGCATGCAAGTAAGCTAAAATAATCAACTAACATCAGAATACTAGTAAGTTCTTGGGTAATAACGCAGAAGCACAACATTCAACCCCTAATTAGGGTTGCGCGAAGGCAGTTTATCAGACTACGAGGTACGGGAAAGTGCGAGAAGTGACTTGCGCACAGGGTCAAACTGCGTACCACTTGAACTCATTAGACATCTCCAAGGTGCGGAAACCTAGTTCTAGCACCCTCCCATAATACTTCAGGTGAGACCTCAGTCTGCAGTCCGCGGATTGTTGCTGAAAGGGCTAGTAGTAGTAGGATTTGTTTGGCTAACTTAACTCTAAACCTGGGTCAAGCCCCAATAAGCTAAAAAATGGTTCCATTTCCAGGACCGAGATCTACATAGAGATGTCTGATGTCATATCACTGGAATCCGATAAAGAAAGGAATTGAAGAGTGGTTGGATTGGAAGATTCACTAGTTCACAAAACAGGAAAACGGGAATCCACGATTATTAAAGGAAGAGTGGTTAGATTGCTACTTATATATGGAAATCCATGAAATTTTCTTTGAATCCTTCCCCTCTGAGTTGTACGAATGGATCACGAAGCTAGCAGACAGTCAAGGAAGGTGTAGGCTCGACAAACCCATTGTGTGAACTCCAGATTTGGTGCACAGACTGGAAGCATCGAAAGATAAGATCGTGCATGCTGTGGACCATTGGCTCGATTGAATTATAGGAGGATTTATCACCGAGTTCGTGGTAGATACTTCAGTCAGCTATAGTGAGGCAAAACAATGCTTCCTCAAAGGAACGTGAGTGGGAGGATCTATAGAAACAAAGGTAGCGTAGAACTAGAAACTAGCCCCTTGATTTCACCTCCGCAAGAAAGCGAAGAAGAGCTTGCGAAGGTTTCACCAAGAAGTGTGATTTGTTTGGATAAGCAGCAAATTCCCCACATACCACTTCCACCTACACCATCGCCAGTTTCACCATCTTCACCCATGTCTTCGTCCACACCACCTCCACCACCAGCATAGTTCAATATGGCAAGCGCAGTAAAGTTGTCGGTGTTCAAAGGAGTAGGGAATGAAGATCTAGACCAGTTTTGGTTCATGGTAAAGGTTGTAAGGGAAGCGCAGGGAGTCACGGATGACAATATAAAGAAAGCAACACTGGTTAGTTCTTTGTAGGATTGCACACTGATGTGGTACATTAAGCACTCCAATGACAATCTGAACGTAGGGATCGTGGATATCCAAGCTGCACTAAACAAGGAATTTAGCAGACCAAAATCAGAGACACAATCGATCATCAAATTTAAGGAAATCATGATGCTTCTAGGTGAGACCCCTTGGGAGCTGGATTGGAGACTAAAGTGTATGATTCATGAAGCCAACATGACCTTCACATATGGGAAACACTGCACATGGTTTGTAGCATCGCTAACGCCGCATCTAAGGAACGTGTTGTCTCAGCAGAAGCTATCCACTCAGACTGAGGCCTTGGAGATCACAACGAGACTACACGAGACCCCGATACAAGATCCTAACTTGGGATTTCAACATATTCGTGCATAGTTGAAAAACTTGCACCTTGAGATGTAGAGTTTGAAACAAGACAGGACAGCTCACCCAGAAGCACACAAGGAGGTATGGTCCATAAAGTGCAAAGGCCAGGAACATGACAAGGACCATTGTCTAGTCTTCATGAACTACCTAGCGGGGAGAGGACCATTGCCACTAAGAGCAGAGGCACAAGCAGGACCAAGCGTGATGCCTGCAATATGGTGCGCTATTTGTTAGATAGGAGGAAAGCATGCTACAGATAACTACCATCTATTATAGAAGTATACGCAAAACTCCCAACAGTTGTTTTGTAATTTCTGCAGGTCATTAGGCCATGATGAGTGTACCTATAGAATTTATGAACTAATGATGTATTGTACTCCTAGTAAGCTATAGAGTTCAGACCAAAACATAGGCCCTCAATCAAAATGCAGGGATGGTGCGCACTGGATTTCAGGGGAGCAGACGAGGTCGAGGTGGAATGGGACCAGGAAGAGGTCGTAGACAACTGATTTGTTACAATTGCAGAGGGCCAAGGCATTATGCCCATGATTGTACAAATCCGACAAGACCATCATGCTTATATTATACCCAAATTGATCATGAGATGGAGGATTGTTGCACGCTGATAGCGAGATTGTGTGATAAAGGAGCGCTCCAACCTCCCCCAACTCAAAACCTGCAAATGATGAGGTCTGAGCTGTGCGAGGAAGACCTAAATGTAAATATTGTGCTCCGAAGTGGTATCACGATAGGAGATGACAAAGGAAAGAAGCCTGAAGAGAGTGCCTAGGTTTGCAAGGCTCCAATAAAGGAACCAGAATTTGATTTAGAACGCGCTAAGGATACATTCATGGAAGCTAAGAAGAGTTTTGTGAATGCCTCCACTTTAGGAAGTAAAGACAAAATGAAATCAGAAATGGATGCATCAATGCTCACTACATTTTTGGAGACATGCATGAAGCTGATGTGCGACAACAAAGCGATGAAGGGACTACAAGAAATCATCACTAGATGTGTTGGACTAGGAGAACTGCACGTAGTCTAGAAGCTTAGGAAGCACACAAAGCGAATAGGAAGGGAGATGAGATTGACCGCACAGATTGAGGAATATGAAATGGATCAAGTGATTTTGGATCTAGGATCGCACGCGAACATCCTACCAAATCAGACATGGGAGTGCATGAGAAGGCCTCTGCTGCAATAGTCCCCTACTCAATTGCGAATGGAAAACCAGCAAAAGATCCTACCTGTGGGAAGATTGCAGGGAATAACGGTAGATATCGAAGGTGCGAGTGTGCTTACAGATTTCAAAGTGATAGAGATTGTTGAGGACAACAATCCCTATCCCCCACTACTGGGAATAGATTGGGCCACTAACATGAAGGGAGTGATCAATATAAATAAGCACAAGATGATCTTCGAGAAAAAGTCACTGCGTGTAGTGGTAACTTTAGACTCTGCTGAAGGATTACGCTACATAGAGCCAATGCGTGACTACAACAACGACGATGAGCTAGATTGTATCTGTAAGATAACCGTGCAGGAGCAGGACTGGGTAAATCCAATAGTGAGTGGTAGACTCACGTGGGAGCATGAACGCTCCTACACCTCAGATTTGGATGAAGAGATAGAATGATGGCAGAACTAGTTACACGAGGTAACCACACTCAATTGCAACATGATGATAAGGTTGTTGCACTGTGTGGCAACAAAGGTAAGATATTTTCCTGTGTATGATGGATTGACCAAGGTGGATGATTTCCTAAACCAATTTGAAGGAGAAGTACCGAAACAACAGCATTTCAATGCTCTGAAATGGGTACTGCGCACTACGCCCTCAAGATGGTGGGGAATGCATCAAAGAAGTTTTGAGGACTGGCGTGAATGTAGAAGGATGATGCGCATGTGGTTTGGGAAGCCTTTATATGCAAATGAAAAGCGAGTATGATGGACGAAACAGCCTATGTGCCCACCTTTCCAGATGGGTACATGCATATGGTGTTTAGCCTACATGGATGCACACCATCCTCACCATAGGAAGCACGATCGATAAGCAGGAATGGGCAAGACAATGGTGCAAACAATGACTAGGAAGTATGGTAAGACTAAGCACGTAGAAGCATATTCACGCAGAAGCTTTGGACAAAGTATGCAAAGCATTGAACACGGTCCACCGCGTGAAATGAACTGATTGGGACCTGTGCATACCAACGATTCTCTAGGCTTATAGGACCATGTGCAAAACCCTAACCATGCGGGCACTTTCGAAGCTAAAGTATGAAGTAGATGTTGTAATCCCTATGGAGCATGCAAAGCCTAGTCCACGCATAGTAGCACCAGTAGATACGAGGGTTCGTGAAGCCTAGAAAGAAGTGATCACACCACTGCAGGAAACAGAATGCATGGGACTTGAGGAAGAAATCCAATAGGGAAACCTTAGACTCCACAACCTTGAAGAAGAAAGGGTATATTTAAGGAAGAAAAGTGTTTTGATGGACACAGAAGTCAAGAAGATGGACAATGAAATAAAGACAGATTTTCTCGGCAAAAAGAGCAGAATGGTAAGGCAGGGTGCATGCGATCATGATGAAAGGGTTAAGGCCTATTGCCATGAATTGATTAGACTAATGCCTTGGATTTGACTACATATTACTAAGCATAGTGACTAGGGTAGCACGTTTCAAATGGTGAAGTGCACGATGCCGACCGTAAAAATACAAGGTCAGGATTCTCCACGAACTATGACGGAGGACAGGATGAAACTCTACACCGGCGGTGCGGCCACCTAACTAGCTGAGGGAAGGATAGCCTTAGCTCTCCAGGCAGTTGGAAGGGAGTCAGGGACTATAAACTATTCTGCCTGGAAGCTACACGATATTGGAGATGTATGCAGAAGCAAAGAGTTACAAGGTCCGCGACCGCGCACTACAGGTTGTGCTACCACATGGGTTGGTCAGAAAGTGACCATTGAGGTCACTATTCACGATGGGATGCTTGACTTGAGGCCAAATGGAGAGGGCGGCAGGAATTTAAGACACGATTTATGGGAAAGATTTGGGAAAATCTGCCACCAAGAAAGCATTAATGAAACAGAATTGGGGGGAATGGTCGAATTCGAATTCAAAAAGCGCTATAAAATACAAATGGATTCCCAGCAAATAAAAATTGATCATTTGTGAATTGAGCGATTGAGCAAAGCCCTAAGTGTTGTGAGCCGAGCATTGATTAAGCCCCTGAATTCGCAAGTGATAGATTGTTGCACAGATACAATGACAACAACTAAGGATGGTATGGAGATAACAGAAGTGATCACCGGTGAGGGTGCGTAGACCCTAACTGTGGAGGATGTTCTAGAAGGTGTCAAGATTGTGGCGGAAATCTCGAAATCACCACGCATGCTAAGACCCAATAAGGACAAACAAGCAATGGCTCCCATACGCGTGTCCCCGCGGAGCCCGCTGCGCAACAAACTGTCGATGGAGGAGATGGAGAAAGTCATCACTATAGACACAGTCAAAGAAGAAGAAGTTTTGTAGGAGCTTATCATCATAGAAGAAGAAGATGAAGCCATGGAGGTATATGCTCAGTCTGCGCACTCTGCGACAAAACTGCCCGCCTATGTCCCCTCACAAAAAGGGAAGGCCAAAGTGCCCAAGAATCTGGACGAGACCAAGAGCTCGATCTAGACTCCGCTCCTCCCAGATGGCATTATGTTTGAAGGCATGCACCTGGGCCGTGTACTGAGCATGAAATTCAAATATTGGGACCTCGTTGACCACTAGAAGTTCCCTCACCTGGAGACCGGAAACCTAATGAAGCAGAACACCACCGAGTTGGTGATAGCATTAGAGCCACGGAAGTGGTTGCGTGGAGTGGAAAAGGTCAGTCTACTGAATCTACTTTGGGTGTCGCATTTCCACTGTGCCCCAATAACCATTTTCGTCATCAGGCAGTTGCTCTACCTGGTGCATGATGGGAGTTTATGGTTAGAGGAGCCTATCCCCATCACGACATACTTAATTCATCATGTCTCCCAGCTTCCACAAAGGAGAGGATCTCGCAGCCATATCAGAAGGGAAAGGCAGTGATTTGGCCATCGTGGAGGCCATGAAGAAGAAGTACAAGCTGGAAAAGAAGAAGAAGGGTTACGCCATCTCCAACATCAAGGAAAAAGTAGTACGCGTGGCAACCCAAATCCTCGTAGGAAAATTTATGAGCAAGTGTTGCGCAGATGAGGTACCTTCATCGGTGATCACACTAGCCGAACAATACACAAAGGGGGTCTAGTTCAACTGGTCCAAATTCCTCTGCACAGAATTTTTAGAGAATTGTTGCAAATCCTAGGAGCAAGGTAAAACCTTCCACTATGTAAGGTTGTTGTTGTCCATAGTTCTCGTAGCTCGGAAATTTCCGGAGGATAATCAATTCCCCATAATTGATAGAGATTTACTGGAGGCTGTGAAGTATGCTTCACTTTGGGCCACGAAGGATGCTATAAGGATATGCAAAAACAAGATCTTCTGGGTGCTCATGGAGATGAACATCCGAATGTGGATCAACTGTAAGCCGCATTGTCGCCCACGGTTTATAACACTCTGGAGAGTTTTGCAGAATTTAAGGCAGAGATGCATAACATATATATCAGGGCACGCAAGGATCTGATCAAGCAGCGGACAAAGCTACCCTTTATAGCCACTGATGACACCATTTTCAATGTCTTGGAGGCACGGTCAATGGAATGGCGCGCCCCAGACATTGCAGAACTCGAGAAGTAGGAAATGCAAAAGATGAAATACAATGCCAAGTTGCACATCGCATAGTTGGCTGAAAAATTAAGAAGGGAAACAATAGCAACAGAAGTGCAGGCAGCATAGGACATGGCACAAAAAGCAACTAAGCAAGAAAAGACCACAGTAGCAACAACAACACAGGAAGCAGTTGTGAAGGCAAGTGAGGGTCAAACAATGCCTTCCAAGGGCAGGTAGTAGAGGAAGAAAAAATAGAATAAGGAGGTACAGACCCACGAATTGCGTCCACATAATTGAAGCACCAACACCCAACAGAGCGAGCAGGATCGCAGAAGAAGTTCAAGGCCTCGAAATTGTCCTTTGACCTGATCACCCTAACCAAGGGTGATCTACATTACATCGAGGAGACGGTGCATGATG
Organism: Pinus taeda; assembly: GCA_000404065.3. Lineage (NCBI taxonomy): Eukaryota > Viridiplantae > Streptophyta > Pinopsida > Pinales > Pinaceae > Pinus > Pinus taeda. The sequence continues at coordinate 5,557 of APFE031231797.1, read as the reverse complement.
TCACAAATGAGGCTCTCCAAGATTTCATGCAGGAGAACCAAACTATGTTGGGGGCCCTTAGAATGCAGTTACAGGACTTACAAGCGCACCCCCTTCAGGTTAGTACCCTTTCGAGCAACCTCGCAGTCAGATCCATGACAATAGAGGAGATGTTTCACGTGCAGATGACAAACACAATAGTGTTGCCAGAAGGGGTTCTAGTAACATAAAATGAGGCCGACAAGCCTTCGGTTAGTGCGCTGAAAGGTATCAATGTTAATCTAGTTGCCCTTCCACACGAGACATTATATGTGTTGCAAGATGGAATAATTGTAGAGATACGAGCTAGGGAGAGCCATACGCTCCAAGTCCTCAGTGAGAAAAAGATAAATATGGAACAACTAAGCTTACAGTGTGATGAATTGGTGTCACAAATTCAACAGCTGGTGCAGGTGATAGACGACACTTCCCAAAGTGTCCCAGAGCTGGTGATCCAGGTCCGAGTGTGACGAAGGACCCTTCCAAGACCTTTTACTTTCATGATGTGTTAAATTGCATTTTAAAAGAACATTAATGAATACATTTGCATGCGGAAAAGAAGAGGAACATAACAATCAACATCACATGAAAACTTAAGATGTTAATAATGGAGTTTGTCAAGGAAGGGCTATGTCTCTGAGCTCCGATGTCAACATGTAATAAACAATAACTTGCATCAACATGTAATCATGACAACATGACAACATGTAATAAACAATATCTTGCATCAACATCAATCAAGGATCTGTGCAGGAGAATTCATAAAGAAGAAGTACATGAACACATCATATACCTCACAACCAACGGCCATCTAAAGAAGTGGATGTCGCCATGCTAAAGCTGCTCGGACCATCGATCTCAAGGCAACGATCATATGAAGATGGCTGCTCGCACATGAATGTGGACATCTGCACTAACAGTTAGAAAAATGACTTAGAAGAAGAAATGATAGAATGACAAATCTGAGTGTACCATCAGATTTGTGGTGTCGAGCAGTGCTAAATCGACTGTCCAAAATCTGAATTATGAGAAGTTGAGAATTCTTGGCTCAAGGAATCTTTAAGATTTCGCAAGGATTCCTCAAAGATTGTGTTCCATGGATGGACTAGAAATCTGCAACTCAAATGACGAATCTGATCTTAGCGTTGTGACCCTTGTAGAAAACCATGGAAAACAAGTATAAACTTGACTATAATCTGACATGGCAAAATTTTACCTCGGGAAAAGGTTCATGGTTCTACTCCCTATTTTTGTTGAAATCACGGTTCCACATGCATTTGAAAAATGACCGAAAAGTGCAAAACTCTGATAAAGAAACATACAACACTGTTGCGCTCGTGGTGATGAGAGGTGTAAAAACCACATAAAATTTGTCAATTTTTGACAAAGTGAAAATTTTGCCCTCCTGCAAAATTCATGGTTCCTGCATTAAACATTAATTAACTGCCTTGAAATCCATGCCCTCCTTTTTCCTCAAAATATGTGCTCACCTTCTCTCCCCTCTGTCTCGAGCTATGTGCACTAGTAAAAATGACTGTTTATATAAAAATTTCGGTGGATTTACCAATGTAATTGGTTAGTGCATTGGTAAAAGAGGCATATGGTTGAGGAGAGGTCGGGGGATCAAATCCTGCCCCTCCATATATATATTTTATAAAACCTGAAATGATATATTAATGGGGGTTGGGTCCTCATTATGCAGCCTGCCTCTTAAACCCCGCACTAACGCTTAACACCCTTAACTGTTGTCGGCGCATTAATCGGTGCTTTACATGGTATAGGCGCGATTTAAGGGGTTTTGCCAATATATATATATATATATATATATATATATATATATATATCTATATAATAATAATATATATGTGTGTGTTGTGTGTGTCGGTGTTGTGTGGTGAGTGTGTTGTGTGTTGGAAATAAACTGAGAGGGGGGCGGGGTGATCGTATATCAAGGTAATTATCCTGTCTGAAAAACAACTATATACGCTACCGTTTATAACTACGTTAATACAGTGATTATGCAGAGGAAACCCGCGATACAAGCAAGCTTTTAACTTTAAATTAATCTTTCTGATGATGATTGTTAATCGTATGCAGAAATCAAAATAACAGTACCAGTACAGGAAAACAGAGCAGAGAAACAGTCACACACAAGAACACAAGATAATAAGGTGGAAAAACCCATGGGGTTGAAAACCACCTACTGCAATTCGTCTTTATCTTCTTTTCAATTAGAAACTTCTTTTACAATATACTGATGCAGTCATTTTACCAGTATGCAGGCTGCAACCTGCAGAGAGCTACAACCCTCTCTCGTTTTCCAGGCTCTCCTGGAAGGGAGCTACAACCCCCTTTGCTCTTGCACTAGCCAAGATACTAGTACGTAGGTGCTGGCCTACATAAGGCTACAACCTTCTCTTTCTTCCAGGGACCACGTTTCATCAATTTTCAGACTGGATCCATGAACATCAAACAATCATCAATTCTTCATCAACCTAACTCCTTTTCACTAACTAGATCTGAAATCAAGTAGATACTTCTCTGCCAGCTGTACCCAAAACACAGTACCAGAAACTACACAACAGAACCCAGAACACAGCAGCAATGAGCTGAAATATCTAGATCACAACTTGAAGCATATACGCAATTTCAACAGTCTGCAACTTGCGTGCATACGCATCTGCGTATGGAACAACCTGCGTATATGCACCTTTACTTCACCTAAATTGCGTGTATACACGCCTTTGCTTCACTGAACCTGCGTACAGATCTATAATGGACAACACACTCTTCCATATATTTAATCACTAATTAACCCAGATTTTCAGATTTATAGATCAAACAAGCGCCACATCTAGCAGATCAAAATCATACAAAGATACTATCATTTAGGCTTAAAGATTATGACCCATGAATAGACCTTATCCTTCCTTTTGCACTAAGGTTCCTCCTTCCTTCAGATCCAGATCTGCATCACCACCCAATGTACCAGCTCTAGCACTTTATCAGATCTTCAATAATAATTCAGATCCTCATTTGTCACAAGATCTCCTTCCTCTTTTATAGCGTTAGGCCTTCCCCAATACCATGGTCCAAAACCATAGCATTTCAATACCATGAACCCAAAACTAGGGATCAACACATCTGACGAGACGCCATGGTCCAAAACATAGGTTCAAGTTCCAAGATCTAACTTCCATGGACCAAAAGAATGATCCCCAACATATACGCGCTTTTGTAATGTATAACCTGCCTGTATACGTGCCTTCGTCTAGATGAACCTGCGTATATGTCTTTTTCTACTTTCTGAGTGCCTGAACTGAGATCTGATACCAAAAATGGTTGCCATCAAGGACAACACCTATGCCATAGCTCCAAACCTGTGCCATAATGCCAACAATCTCCCCCTTTGGACTTGATGGCAACACCAAGATCATTCTTCCCCTTTGTCATCAAGGGCAAAGGGTTGTGCTCCCCCTGAGTACATGTTGAAATCTCTGTCCTGCTGTGCTGACCATGCTCCCCCTGACTGTAGGCAAGATCTACAAAAGGATGTTCTTTTAAGAAGAACCAAGACTTATGCAACAATACAAGACCTTCCTATTACCAAAGGACTTAATACATACATCCATCACCCAACCAAGTGGGGATCATCCATCCAACCGAGTGGAATTACATATGATGACCAAATACATTACATCTTCATCCCAGGCATAGTGGGGAAACCAATATAGGCCGTTACATGACCTTGACATCATATAAGAAAGAGATACATGACATAGAGACGAATATTTAAAACATGAATTATAAAAGTCATCAACAACTGATAGCAGCAGCAACTGTCAATCATCATTCAGATCAGCAACCAAGATTTCCTTCTGTTCACCCTCTGCCTTTGTTCCATCTGAAATCAACAACAGATATGAACTAGAACCAAAAGCTTCTAAAATAATGCCAACAATGCATTATTAGAAGATTATCTGCTCCCCCTGAACCTGTGCCGGATGGTCTCTGTCAAACCCACATCAGAATATCTTCAACCAGGGCCTGCTCCTTATATCCATCAGGCCTCCATATACGCGACTTTCTCTGTAAAAACCAGCGTATGTACACGGATACTCCTTATCCAACACGCGTACACCCATTTTTCTGATAAGATTTAACAGCAAGATGATACATCAACAACTCCCAGCTTCTGTCTGAGATATTCAAAAGTTTCCCTGGGCAGAGGTTTGGTGAAAATGTTAGCAACTTGTTCCTTAGAAGGAACATACTCCAATTTGACCTTTTGTTCCAACACTTGTTCCCGAAGAAAGTGATACTTGATTGGTATGTGCTTGGTATTTGAATGCATGACAGGATTTTTAGAAATGCTGATTGCACTTGTATTATCACATAAGATGGGGATAGGTGCTGTACAAGTGATTTGAAAATCCTGCAAGGTCTGCATCATCCAAAGGAGTTGAGTGCAGCAAGATGCAGCTGCCACATATTCCGCTTCAACTGTAGATAAGGCAATCGAACTCTGTTTCTTGCTGAACCAAGATACTAATCTAGAACCCTTAAAGAATGCACCACCACTTGTGCTTTTTATGTCATCCATGCTTCCAGCCCGATCTGCATCTGTATAAGCATGAAGAGTGAGATCTATATCTCTTGGATACCATAAACCATAGTTTTGAGTTCCTTGAAGATACTTGAAAATTTTCTTTACTGCCGAAGATGGGTTTCCTTAGGATTTACCTGAAATCTTCCAACTATTCCCACTACATGCATGATGTCTGGTCATGTACCTATCAAATAAAGTAGACTTCCAATCATGGATCTATAGGTTGGTTGATGCACTGCTACTGATTCATCATTTTCACTAAGACTGCATCCTGTAACCATAGGGGTACATACTGGTTTTGAATCTTCCATGCCATACTTCTTCAGAATCTGCTTGAGGTACTTGGTTTGAGACAAGAAGATACTGCCTTCATTTTGTTGGATTTGCAATCCAAGAAAGTATGTCAGTTCTCCAAGCAAATACATTTCGAATTCTTTCTTCATCACCGAGGCAAAGCTTTGACTCATAGCTTCTTCATTGCTGCCAAAGATAATATCATCTACATACACAACAAGTATTAGCAATTTGCCATTTTCAATTTTTATATAAAGATTGCTATCTGCTGATCCTTTTGAAAATCCTTGTCGATGAAGATATTTGTCCAAACGATAGTACCAAGCCCTTGGAGCATGTTTAAGACCATAGAGAGCCTTTTTTAATCTGCATACAAGATTTGGATCATTCCCAAGAATGAACCCATCTGGTTGCTCAATTTACACTTCTTCTTCTAAGTCTCCATTCAGAAAAATTGATTTCACGTCCATTTGAAATACTTTGAACTTCTAAAAGCTTGAAAGAGCAAGGAACATTCGGATGCCCTCAAGTCTAGCAATAGGAGCAAAATTTTCTTCAAAGTCTATTCCTTCTTGTTGAGCATACCCTTTACAAACAAGTTTGGCCTTGTTTCTAATAACTTCCCCATTTTCATTC
>APFE031231796.1:0-10537 GCA_000404065.3 Pinus taeda | reverse complement strand
CGGACACTTGATCCGTGGCTTGACACCCGATTGGTCCATGAATTCTATTTAAAGCGCATGGAGGGTCATTTGTAGGTTCACCGTGCATGAGAGAAGCTTATGTAATTTTCATTCTTTTATTAATAAATTGCCTGTAGTAGCCACGTTGGCGCAGGCCGTGGACTGTTTCCCTCTCTGAGGGTTTTAACCACGTCAAAATACTGGTGTATTGATCTGTGATCTGTTTGTGAGCGGCGTCCTTTTGGTGTTCTGTCTGAGGAACTTACCCTGTAAATTCCTACATGAAGGACACATCCTTGGTCATTATATCTCAGCAGCTGGAATACAGGTAGATCCGGCCAAAATTCAGATAATCTTGTTAATACCTACTCCTATGACACAGACAGAGGTACATATTTTTCTTGGATTTTCTGGTTATTATAAGAGATTCATAGAACATTTTTCTCAAATAGATGCACCTCTATATGCACTGACAGGGAATGTTGATTTTGTTTGGACAGATAAATGCGATCGTGCTTTTGAGGATCTAAAAAAGCTTGTGCCAATAGCCCCAGTGCTCAGAGGCCCAAATTGGGACCTGCCATTTCAAATTTCATCAGATGCTTTGGACACAACGATTGGAGCAGTCATTGGGCAAGAAGAAGACAAAAAACCATATGCAATCTATTATGTCAGCAAGAATTTGTTTCTTGCTAAGCTAAACTATATTGTTACTGAAAAATATTTTTTAGCTGTAATATATGTTGTAAATAAATTTAGGCATTATATCACTAGATATCCTATTGTTTTATATATAGATCACTTTGCCATAAAATAGTTAGCAAATAAACTTATTACAAATGGTAGAGTAACAAGATGATTGATTTTATTGCAGGAATTTGACATCACAATAAAAGATTGACCTGGGAAAGAGAATCCTGTAGCTAATTTTCTCTCACAAATGCCGAAGCGAGTGGATGTAGCAGTAGTCGAAGATCAATTTCCAGATGAAGATTTATTTGTTGTTACTGTCAAGACACCCTGGTATGCTGATGTTGCAAATTGATTAGCAGTAGGCAAATTACCAAAGCATCTGACCCCCAATGAACAAAAACATATTGTGCAACGTAGTACCCGATTTTCTTGGATTGGGGGCTACCTATTTCATACAGGGGCAGATATGCACATCAGAAGATGCGTCCGTGAAGGCGAAATATTTGACATTTTGAAAGCCTGTCATGACGGACCATGTGGCGGACATTTCTCAGACCGAAGAACTGGTCACAAAGTTCTACAAACAGGGTATTACTGGCCCACAATCTTCAAAGACGCGAAGAATTTTGTTCAAGCCTTTGATAGTTACCAAAGAGAAGGATGCCCTGGATAGTTCGACGAAATGCATTTAAGCCCACAGCTAGTAATCGAACCATTTGAGCATTGGGCACTTGATTTTTTTGGTCTGATCAACCCATCATCAAATCAGAAAACATATGTTCTGGTGGCAACAGAGTATGTGACCAAATGGGTTGAAGCAGAGGCACTTCCAAGAGCTACAGAGGATTCTGTGATTCATTTCATGTCCCAAATATTTGTGCGATATGGCCTCCCAAGAGACATGATCACGGACGGAGGACCATAGTTTGCAGGTAATAAAATCGCTGCAACATTAAAAAATTATCACATTCAACATAAGATTACCACTCCGTATCAGCCACAGGCAAATGGCCAAGTAGAGAGCATGAATAAAGTGATAGAGACAATATTAACAAAAACAATTGCATCACACAAGCATGATTGGGCTTCAATATTTCCAGAAGCCTTATGGGCATACCGAACAACGTGGAGAAACACCACCGGTTATTCACCATATCAGCTAGTATCTGGAAAGGAACCCATGTTTCTAATAGAGTTCGAAATAAAAACGTAAAGAACAACACAAGAGGTCAGTCTGGATTTAAATGACGTCTAGACTAATAGATTACAACAAATTAACGAGCTAGATGAAATTAGGCTCTCGGCTCTTCAACGCACTGCATTAATCCAACGACAGAGAGAAAAATTTCCCGACGCCCTGATCAAAAAGAAAATCTTCCACGAAGGAGATTGGGCACTCCTATACGATTCCAGGTTTCAGGAATTTCCGAGAAAACTTCAGACTCGCTCGCTTGGACCGTATGAAATCCAGAAAGTGCATGACAATGGCACCATTACTTTGACTACTATTAACGGATCTGGACATACCTTTAAAGGAAATGGCCGTTGAGTGCGACTGTACCATAAACTCCTTACTCGAGAATCCTTCTACCAACAACTCTGGGAAGATTATGATATGCAGATTCTTGCTGAGGAAAAGAATTCTTCCTCGACTTTGGTTCACTAAGTAATTTCATTATTCCTAAATTTTGTATATAACTTATTCTTTTCTACTTGTATAAATTACTTTCTATATAGATTTTTGCATTTTTGCATTTTTTTTTAACATTTTGCTGTTCTTTTTCGAAAGAACAACACTTTTGCATTTTTCTATTTCTTTCTAAAGGAACAACATTTTTGTCATTTTTTTGTTCCTTTCTGAAGGAACAACACTTTTGCATTTTGATTTTCATTTCCGAAGGAACAACATTTCTGCCTTTTTGTTGTTCCTTCGGAAAGAACACCATTTTTTATTTTTCGCTGTTCTTTTCCGAAGGAACAACACTTACACGTTTTGCTGTTCATTTCCGATGGAACAACACTTTTACGTTTTTCTGTTCCTTTCCGAAGGAACAACACTTTCGCATTTTTGTTGTTCATTTCCGAAGGAACAACACTTTCGTTTTCTGTTGTTCCTTTCCAAAGGAACAACACTTTCGTTTTCTACTGTTCCTTTTCGAAGGAACAACACTTTCATTTTTCGATGTTCCTTTCCGAAAGAACAACACTTTCGTTTTTTGTTGTTCCTTTCCGAAGGAACAACACTTTCGTTTTTGTTGTTCCATTCCGAAGGAACAGTGCTTTCGTTTTTTTGTTGTTCCTTTCCAAAGGAACAACACTTTCATTTTTTCTCGCTGTTCCTTTCCGAAAAAATAGCATTTCCGCATTTTTGTTATTTTATTTTGTGCTTGCTTTATTTGCTGTTCCGATTAAGGAACATCAGTTTCGAATATGTTTTCCTTTTGCTTATTGTTCCTCTTAAAGGAACTGCGGTTTGTGCATGTAAATATTCTTTTGTTGTCCCTCTAAAGAAACAACCGTTGTTCCATCTAAAGAACAACACTTTTTGAGTGCATTTTTTTCTTTTTGTGTGTATGTGTGTTTCACCATTTAGAGGATTTTTGTGAGTGATGGTCATTTAAGACATAACTATACATTTATGAAATAATACAAAAACTAGAAGATACCAAAATCAACAAACCAAAAAAAAAAATCGTTATCTTTAAAGAAATTAATTTGAATTGATAAGAGAAAAGAGGAAATGACATAACTATTTATATCACTTTGTTGTCTTTATTTTCACTAACACCAATATTGATTATCTTTATCATGATGGTTCTTTTTAAAATCCGCATAATTCTCTTTGATCATTATTATTGAATAAGAATAAGGGTATATTTTCCTCTATTGAGATGTTTAGACTTCTTCCACCATCCCTACTCTTAAAGAGTGTTGAGCCACCCTCTATATATAAATAAGAAAGTTCTATATAAAAGAAAATAAGAAAAAGATACATATCTATATGATTACTAACATGATTTATCAGATGAAGGATAGCGGGTCTCGTCAAGAGCCAACATACTATGATCATAAGGAAGAAAGTGAAGTGCCATTCCCACCATGGCCACCACACCAGGGATATGATCCAAGAGGTACATCAGAAAAATAAAAAGTCCTTGGAACAGGAGGTCTCATCATGACCCGGCTTGCCCACCTTTCACTCCTTCCTGGTGAATGGAATTGTGATTCATCTAGTTACCAAGCCAGCACAATGGCCTCCATTCTGACATCACACAACACTTTCCTAGGCATACACAAAGGATTATAGTTCCAAGGATGAAATAAGCAACTCTGTCAAGGTTATGGACACCTGTGGGCAACAAAGACTGTTGATGGTATTGAAGTCATATTTTTCATACACTAATAGTCATTCTAAACCCTTCTTCTTATATATTTATAGTGATTGCAAATGAGATTATGTTATATGGCCCTTTCAAACCTTTTATACATGAAAATCATTTATAAATCAATCATAATGGTTAAAGTGAATATTGACTGCATAAGAACTTTTACTTACGTCAGTTGTTCTATCATCTATTTTTTGCATCATATCACGACATTTCCATATTTATTAGCGATTTCCATCATAAGCCTCGATTTCAGTAATCTGCTCATTTTTCTAAGCATGTCATGGATCTACACGTTGTTCTTTTATTCCACTGTACGATTGTAGTTCAGCATGCTGCTCCTTTATTTGACAGCGGAGGATGGCATATCACATTTCAAGGGGGCGTGGGTGATCTCCAGAATTCATTGGCATATGTGTCAACTCATTATTTGGAGGTATTATGACTCCATCAAAACTTGGGAATAGCAAGTCTAATAGTATTGTATTTCCCAATATGCATGGCTTGCTATTCCAACACCATTTCTGTGTGTTGGCTCTGTAAAAATTAACAGTGAGCTAAAGTTTGAATAGCTTGTTGTTCCATTGTCTTCTCTATGTTTTTTTAAAAGTGAGCTAAAGTTTGAACAACTTGTTGTTCCATCGTCATATTTGTGTTTTTCTTACAGTGCGCTAAGCATAAAAAAAATGGGAGGCAGATCAATTCGCAGCGAACGACAGGTGTTAATGGTTTATGACGCTGCACGCGAAATCTTAGTAAGGGTGGGATGGATAGCCTACCTTAACTGTCTACAACAATCTAACGAGACGATGGCAATTGAATTTCTACAGAATTTGCAGGAAAAGTATTCCATGGTGAGGGAGAGACAAATAGCAGTAATAGATGAGATAATCACTGAAGTTTCAGGACTGCCAGCTGTTGGACCAGTATGGACTGAAAAAGGTGAGACTACAAGACGCTATAACTATATTCTGGGACGAAGGGCAGAACCTTATTGTCAAAGGCGAAGGAGTCCTGTCGGCAACCCTGGGAGAGCCTTGGGCAGAATTGGCTAGAATTGTCCAAAGCTACATTACTTGCTATGGAAAAAAATATGTGGTAAGACCATGCCATCTCAAACTGTTAGCTGTATTACAACAAAAATGTGTTGTGAATTTGCATGCGTAATTAAATTTTTTATTGCATGATGTTGCCCGAAGTATAAGAAAATCTTGCCATGTAGAATTAGTAGTAAGCCATCACGGTTTAATTTGGTTGATAGTCACTTACAGACTTGCCTAATAGTAGAGTAGTTGGGAAAAATTGATTTTCTCAATTGATGGGGGACTGGCTTTACCAACCCCAAAACAAAAACACATTGCTAGCACATCAATTAGACCACCGAAACGAAGACAATCTGTCAGATTGGGAAGAAGTAGAGGAATGCTGGGAAATTCCCAAGGAAACAATAGCCAGCCTATAGAAATACATGACTCAGAGGACAAGAAACCCCCACAACTTGAAGGAAGGGAAAATGAAGAAGAATTAGAGGAAAATGAAGAAGAGGAACCAAAAGAGGAAAATGAGCAATACGGTTAGGAAGAAGGGGAGGAAGCAAAGCAACCCAACGGAAGTCCATTGCAAAACCCTCTGCAAGAAGATGAACTAGCCCGAATTTTGGCCAATATGGGTGAGTATGTCTAACCCTACAGCCCCCTCAACCCCGATACCGACAAAGGGCCACAGGAACACTCTACTCATGATAAGAGTACATCTGAGAAAATGTATGATGAGGAGGAAGAAGAAGAACAATCCTAGGAGCACTCTGCTCATGATAAGAGTGTATCTAGGGAGATGGGTGATGAGGAGGAAGAAGAAGGACAATCTCAGGAACACTCTACTCCCATTCAGAGTACACCTAAAGAAATGAACGATGAAGAAGTAGAAGAAGAAGCTGCCCAGGAAATAGCAGAACAGACCAAGGTTTCCTCCCCTGAAAAACCTAATGAGCGGGATGAGAGCATTGAAGAAGTGCTCCAAGTAGGAGACATGGAAATTGGCCAAGGCAAGGGTACAATCCCTGACGTACAAAGCCCAGGCCCAAGAAACGAAACAACTGTTCCTTCTAAGAAAACAAACGAAATCAAAAAGTTGCGAAAGGAACAACAAAGATTGCTTAATGTAATTAAACAACTTCAACAACAAATAAGGGTCCTAAAAATGGGGAAAAGCTCAAAACGAACCGTTGGAGCAAAGCGTGAAGCCACCCAGGCAAAACCCCATAAGAAGAAGACCAAGAGGACTCAAGTCAAACCCATTATTCAGGACTGCAGGGAACATCATGTGGCTGTTACAAATGCAGAAGCACAAATAGAAAACACACCAGCCTATGATAAGGAAGTCCAGACAGAGGCATTGTCCTCTAGCATCACGACCAATCGGACAGTTCATGAGAAGGAAACACAGACTATAAAAATCAGATGTTGCAATAAGGAGATCTAGGTAGATCTCTAGTCCAAAAATGTCATGATGGATAATGACCCAAGGATAGTAAAACTGCAAAAGGATTTGGCACAAGCCCAACAAACGATAGAAAAAATCACAGAGGAAACTGTTCCTCAAGAGAAATATCAGAAGTTATAATAGCAGCTAAAGAACATCAATGCATCGGAGAGCGAGGCCTTCGATGGATGGTGAAGGATAGAGGAAAAAGTTAAAAAGGTAACCCATAGAATAAACACGGTTATGAATCAAATGTATACCTTATGTTCTCTGTATACTGGTGTTTTAGTGTGTAGGGCACCCACCAAAAACTATGTTTTTTTTTATGGAAAGATATTTACAATTGAAAATTCACGTTGTCAAGGCAGGGTTGCCTATAGATATAAAAATCATTGATGATTTCATAAACTGTTGTAAGCATTACGGGGTGAAAGTCAAGCGATTGTTATCTGAGTTTTATTTACATAATCTTGTATTGGATGGAGAAACAGAAAAGAACCCTAGCCCTTTTGTGGGTGATATCTAGCGTCAGGCATTTATCTCTTTTGTTGTTAACCAGATAAAGTGGCTTAAATCCTACAATACCTTCCAGAGACAGGAGAATGGGTTAGATCTATGGGTAAGGGGCGAACCTAGAAACCCATTGCAAATATGAAATAAACATAGGAGCTTAATGAGAACAAAGGGTGTGATCCAGACATTGGGACCTATTCACACAACAGTCATCCAGCAAGGGGTAGAATACTTCCTAACCATCAAATACCTTGCCATAGCAGCAACCAAATTTTGATACCAGACTTCCAATCGGAATATCCAAAATAGAGAGCCATTCAATTATGAGAGTTTTAAGCTAGCTGCTGACCGCTTGGTTATCTATGGTGACCTCATCTTGAGAGAAGGCCTCTCTTGGTTAGGTTGTAGGTTCCAAAGTCCAATCATCCAGTATCCTGCACCAAGGTATAGAGCCTTATATGAATTGCCTGAAGGTCAGGCAGGGCATATTTTTGAAGTCTTAGCTAGAAATCATGGTTGTAGAACATTGACTGAAAATCCTTCTCCAGCTTATTCCCTAACTGCCTTGCATGTCAATTACAATTTTTTCATGAGGGCATGAAAAAGGGTAAGCAGGGGGATGTGTTGAGCATTAGAAAAGGTATGTAACTGCCACTTATTTCTTTGTCTTTTCCTTTAATTCATAACTTTTTTATATTCTATGATGGGCATATGATAAAGGCTTATGACAGAGTTAAATATATTTGTGATTAATGTAAAATGACTAATTATTGTTCTTTTCTATGTAGAAAGTGAAGAAAATGGAAAATCGCCATTTCAAAGGAAAAGACAAGGCAAAACCAATTGTTGTCCCTTTGACAGGAAACCGCATCCAGATGAGGAAATCTAGATCAAAGTGCATGGGCCAGGAAAAGGAGGAAGAAATGCAATATCAGCGCAAGAGGACGAAAAGATAATTGAAGATTAAATATATGGTGAATCCCTCAGGATCCTTTGATCTTGAGGGATCGCTACCTCAAGGCTATCTGTATTTTTGGTATTTCTGCCTAGCCACTATAAAAAGGGATAGCGCTGCTAGCCCAAGGGGCGGATTATTGTTGATTTATAGAATTCACTGTTGCAATCTAAAATTTGATCATCGAATCTCTTTAAAAGAGCAATCACTGTAACTCTGTTTTTATGATTAATATATAAACTTCGTTGTTGTTCTATTATCTGATTTTGGAGTAACTGTAGCAGTGCGTCCTTGGTGGCTAAGGGCCCGGCCCTAGTGGATCACTTTCTTTCTGTATCATTATTTTCCGATTACAGTTGTGTGTGGTTCGATTTCCTTTACTTTCTTTATTCAGTAATATTTTGTTCTTAAACATTTCATTGACTTGCTCTGTTATGTCGAATTAGTAATTGAATGGTAAGATTATTATTTGCAACTGAAATGTTATGTTGTTCATTCTGAAATAATATTGCATTGTCTAATTCAGATATTGTTGTTCCTTTACAGATTGACATTGCTGTTCATTTACAGATTGACACTGCTATTCATTTATAGATTGATATTGTTGTTCATTTATAGATCAGCATTGCTGTTCATTTAGCTATGGTTTACTTATAACTGTGATTTCTATTCATTCGGTTTATTGTTCCATTATCATTGCAATTGTTGTTATCTTATAACTGTGGTTAATGCTTATTATGCTAAGATAAGATTATTGATTCAATCGTTTTAATTTGTTGTTTGTTTACATTTGATTAAGTTTGTTGTTCAATATTTCGTAGACTTATTTAGGTTTGTTGTTCCTTTCTTAGTTGTTGTTCAATTTATTTATTAGTTAAAGATTGATGTTCAATTCCTTTCAGTTAAGATTGCTGCTTAATTCATTCCTGTAGATTAAGCTTGTTGTTCGATCTTTTTAATAGATTAGTTGTTGTTCCTTTTCTGTTTATTGAATTTTCATTTCAAGTATTTGCTTTGGTGTGAACAGAAAGATCCACAACTATAGAAAACATTGATTATTGCTGTCTAGTTCCCAGATTAAAGATCTTGCCTTTGATTGGTGTTCATTTGCATTAGTTTACAAATAAAAGAGTTATCATTACTGCATCTTTGACTGATGATTGTTGTAGCTTCTTGATTTATTTACAAAGCATTTCAGTTTCTTGCCATTACATTCAAAGTTGTTTCCAGAATTTATTTACTTTTGCAAAGCACTATACTAATAGCATTACTCTTGAACAAGTGACCACCTCAGACTGAGTACACTCTTGAGATAAAAAATCGTATCTGGATTGATAATTAATGTAGGGTAAATAGAGGTTAAAAAGACCCTTTTTACTGCTCAACAGATAGTCCTCCTTCTATGTATAGGAGGAAGTCTTGGTATTATAGTTGCTTCATATTCTAGTGTCATAGAGACACACTTCATCTAGCTTCAAATTCCTAGTCACATTCCTTGCTATACTTCTTACCTGTCTCTTTCTTTCACATAGAAAATATCTTAGATATAGATTTCAGTGATTTGACCACTTTACGATAGATTTTAGTTCCTTCCATAGACAATAAACAAAAATGCGTCAGGAATCTATTTTGTATTGTTACATGTCTTGTAGACATGCCACACATCGTTTTATGCTTAAATTTTACAGCCCCACAGTTGTGAAATGATGCTTTCACCTTGACGACATTAGCAGTGTTCTTTAAGAAGACTCGGTTCCCAAAGTTCTAGTATTCACAATATCACCATAGTGCCATAGAAGGCTCGGATGGATTTTGCAATAGAATATTTGGATGCCTCCACAAAAGGTGCAAATAGTTTCAGACTTTTGATTTCTTTTATGAACATACTTCTTTGCATAGGGAAAAGTGTAACCATAGGAGTTTGCTTGGATGGCTCTTATATGTAGTGCTCAGACCTTGGACAAGTGTTATTTGGTGTCATCATCAATGCCTTTAAGGAGATACCTTCCAAGCTTAGTTTGGTTACAAGTTAGGATTCCATTTCAATATAGTATTATAGTA
This sequence comes from Pinus taeda, assembly GCA_000404065.3. Taxonomy (NCBI): domain Eukaryota; kingdom Viridiplantae; phylum Streptophyta; class Pinopsida; order Pinales; family Pinaceae; genus Pinus; species Pinus taeda. The sequence goes on along the minus strand of APFE031231796.1, from coordinate 448 downwards.
GGTTTGGATGCCACCACAAAAGTTTTGGATTTGTCATAAGTTCATACCCTTTTCTTTGTCTGATCCAGGTGGAGATTGGTGGCCACCTGCCAAGTCCACTTTGTTAGGATATTCCGACACATAGGAATAGTTAAGTTCAACTTGGTCTAGTATAGAGTTAGGTATAGAGTTAGGTAAAGTGTGTTTCTTTACCGTTGTACATTTTGTAACTTACAATCCGACGGTCACGATATGTAGTGATCCGACGGTTCAATCTCTCCTCGGTATTACCGACATTGATCCGTGGCTTGACACCCGATTGGTCCATGAATTCTATTTAAAGCGCATGGAGGGTCATTTGTAGGTTCACCGTGCATGAGAGAAGCTTATGTAATTTTCATTCTTTTATTAATAAATTGCCTGTAGTAGCCACGTTGGCGCAGGCCGTGGACTGTTTCCCTCTCTGAGG